>LHUT01006388.1:9786-20073 GCA_001412135.1 Silene latifolia subsp. alba | reverse complement strand
TTACAAAATCAATACATTATATTATAAGACGTTCTTACCTTGAGACGATAACAAAAGCTAACTTCTTCGTTCTTTATGCCCTAGATCTCCCTTTATGTGTAAAATATCTGAATAAAACCTATTATGTAGGTAATGCCTTGCTTTTATACTAGAAAAAAGGTCGTCTTTAGGAAACTATTAGGAAATTAATAATTACCATATGTATAACATTATTATTATTATTATTATTATTATTATTATTATTATTATTATTATTATTATTATTATTATTATTATTATTATTATTATTATTTTTTGCAGAAAAGCATAGGACTATTGCATTAAATAAGAATGAAGTACAAAGTCCTAGAGCCTAATCTACAAAGGAAACCAGTATGGCTCCCCGAGTACAAAGCAAACCATGCTATCTAACCAGTTTAGTTCATACAACAAGAAAGATCCGCCTCAGTGAAATCAGATACAAAATCAAAAACTCGAAGTGCTACCAAGTACTTGATCCTTTAACAAACCGCAGCTTCATTCTGCTTATGCCCCATGAAAACACGCTTGTTCCTCTCGTGCCATAACATATATATAGTACATACCAGAGCACAACTCTCCCTTCGTTTTCGCCAATGCTTACCCTGGACATGCAGCATAAACCAGGCAATGAGCTGAGAAAGCTGCAGGCAAACTCGCTTCATTCGAAGCCAGCAAGCAATATCTTTCCAGATAAAGGAAGAATAAGGTCACAGGAAAAAGAGATGATCAATGTTTTCCCAAGCCGCCTCACATAAAGGACATCTATTTATGAGAAGAACTCCCCGATAAATCAGATTGTCCATGGTGGGTAGAGCATTATAAAAGGCCAACAGACTAGTGAAAGTATGCACAGGGTAACTGATAGTTTCCAAAATCAAGCTGGACCATCCTACTTTAGCACCTTTTAGTCGATACACTTCATATAGGTCAGTAGCACTAAATTTTTGTTCCATATTACCCAAACAAACAGCAGCATCATTCTTTGAGCCACCTGCAGCAAGCAAGCTATCTCTTACCTGGATGATATTTGCCCAGTACCAGGATGCATTCGTCTTTTTCTCCACATCCCATATAGTAGCTGCATTGAGGAAATAAGCATGTATCCAGCGTACCCACAAGCTTTGCGGTTTAAAGAGAAGTTTCCAAATCCACTTCGTCATTTGTGCTTTATTCCAACTCAACACTTCTTTGATACCCATACCACATTCGCCTTTGGGCATACAAAGGCTCCCCCAACTCTTAAAGATCTGTCTGTGATGACCATCAGAATACCCCCAAAGGAACTGGCGACAAAGGTGGTTTATTTTCTTCACCACACCCTACGGAAGTAAAATGCTAGCTCCCTAAAAATTCTGCATTCCAAAAATAATGGAGTTAATAAGACTCACTTTACCAGCATAGCTCAAGGAATAGTTGGCCCAGTGCATAAGCTTTCCCTTTATCTTGTCCAACAAAGGCACGAACATAGTCTCAGTAAGTCTGGCAGGAAACAAAGGTATTCCCAAATAACGGAATGGGAAATCGCCCTGAGTGAAACCAGAGCATCGAAGAATCTCCTGTATAACCCGTGTGTCCACACCACCAAAGTATAAGAAAGTTTTAAGCGGGTTAGCACAAAGCCCAGTCATGGCTGAGAAATCAGAGAGGCAACTAGCTACAGCCAGCATAGAGGGGACATCTCCCCTTGTAAAAACAAGTAGGTCGTCAGCAAATACCAAATGAGTCAAGTTTAACTTGACACACTTTGGTTGGCAAGAGAACCACTTTGCAGTGGGTAGCTTCCTTAGAAGTCGAGATAACAACTCTATGCAGAAAACAAACAAATAAGGAGACAGCGGGTCACCCTGTCGCAGACCCTGCTTACCAGGGAAGAAGCCTTCATATTGTCCATTTATATTAATGGAGTAATAGGGTGTAGTAATAGAGCCCATGACCCATCTAATAAACCTCTCAGGAAATTTTAGTTTTGAAAGACAACTCCTCAAGAAAGAACAATTTACCGAGTCAAAAGCTTTTCGAATATCAATCTTCAAAATGCATCGAGGTGAAAGGTACTTTCTAGTATACCTGCTAGCCAATTCATGAGCCAAAAGAGAATTATCAAAAATGTCTCTATCCCAAACAAAAACGGCCTGCTCTGGCCCAACAACCATGCTCAGTACAGTTCTCAACCTATTCGCCAGTATTTTACTTAGTGTCTTGTAAAAAGTAGTACAACATGAGATCGGACAAAAATCAGTGACAGCCTGAGGAGTTTCACTTTTAGGAAGTAGGGTAGAGTTTGCTGTCTTTGGAAGAATACCTCGAGCAAAGTAGTCCTGAATAGCAGCTTGAAAATCAAAACCCACAGTACTTCAAGCATCGATAAAAAAGCCAGAGGAGTATCCATCAACTCCTGGGCTTTTATTCCTATTAATAGATTTTAAAGCTTCCCAAATCTCAGAACCAGTCACTTGTCGAGTAAGATTGGCCCATTCAGAGTCAAGGAGATAATTTGCCATAAAACGTTCATCAGGTGGCTCAACAACGGGTGTATCAGTCCCCAACAAGCTTTTGTAAAATCCTAGAAAAGCATCAGCAATAGCCTGCATGCCCACGCAGGTATTCCCATATTTGTCCAGGATACTGCCAATATTACCTCTTATTCTCCTTTCATTTATCCTAGAGTAAAAGTATTTAGTATTATCATCATTAAGTTTTAGGTGCTGTACTTTTGCCTTCTGGTGGAGGGTCCTAATCTCAGCCTTACGCAAGCGAATATAATTAGCAGCATATTGTTTCTCCTGTTGCAAGAGAAATATATCACCAGGATTAGATTGCAAAGCTAGTTGACAGGTATGCAAGTCAGACCTAGCCAAGCTAACTCTTTCCTTAAGATTTCTAAATTTAGCCCCATGGATATCTTTGAAAATAGATTTCAAAGCTTTTAATTTATGAAACAAGATACCAATCTTATTACCATAAGCAGCAGCATCCCAGCTAGCTTTCACACAAAGTTGGAATTGAGGGGAGAGGGCCCAACAATTCAAGTATCGAAAAGAACGAATCACCCGAGGCCCAGCAATACTAACCATGATTAGGAAACGGTCAGATATACCGGCTGGGAGAAAGGTAGCAGCAGAAGAAAGAGTGTTAATCCAAGGCTAGTTCACCACTACTCTGTCTAATTTTGCCCAACACGCAGATGCATCTCTCTTATTTGTCCAGGTATAAGTGCAACCTGTGGCAGGGTGATCAAAAAGGCTACTAGAAACCAAGCATGTGTAAAGGTCCTGCATCTCAGTGTAATGAGCCTGCGTGTTGCCAAACCTCTCCTCCTCTTTCAGGACGATATTGAAATCCCCCATACAGGCCCAAGGTCCATCCATAGTAGAGGAAATCCGAACTAAATGCTCCCAAAGGACCAACCTATCCACGGCACTATTAAAAGCATAAACGAATGTAAGCAAAAATTTCTGATTCGTAACCAGACAAGTGAGGGATATATGTATAAATTGAGAACTATACTCTAGAACAGAGACCATAACAGTCTTAGGGTTCCATAACACCCAGATTCTTCCATTGTAATAGGCTCCATAATTATCCTCTTTGATGTATCTACCAAACATAGTTTTATAGATACCAGGAGCAGAGGCAGTTTTAATGTGAGTTTCTAACACCGCTCCACAGTCCACTATATTTCTAAGCAAGAAAGATAAAACCTCCTGCTGCTTAAGAGGGTCATTCAACCCTCTTATATTCCAAGAGGAGAAAATCATTGAACCAAGGGAGGGGGATCCTCACCAGGATCCAATACCTCTACTGAATTAACCAATTGTTTACCAGGCTGCTCAGACACATCAACTTCCACCTCCAAAGTTGAGAATTTATTCTGCAAATTTGTTGGCACCACTTCCTTTCGACAAGGTTATTTTGAGTGTCCCTTTGTGACCTCAGTGCCTTCCAAATGCTGGCCAGGTGGGGTAGATATTACATCATCATCCTCAACCTGTCGTATCTCCACATCATCAGTCACAATGGGAGCATCAATAGATTGCACAACTGGCTCCTCGTTGACCTCCACAGCAGGGTCAACCCTTGCAACTACAGCAGGAGCAGGCATGCTAGTTGCAGCTTCCACAACTGGCGTCTGTGTAGCAACAGGTTGTTGAGTAGCTGCAGGTTTTCTAGCCTTCGGCCTGGACACCCTTTGTGGCTGCCCTGGTCTACATTTATCTTTTATATGTCCAATCTTCTTGCAGTTCTGGCAATAGTACGGTATCCATTCTTATTCAATACGTTGCAGCACAGTATCACGAAAAGGGGACTGGATCAAGACTGATGTGGGCAGCTCTTTTGAGATGTCAACTTCAATTAGAACCCTAGCAAACGCCAATTTACTTTTATTTGTAGTATAATCGTCAGCACATATGGGTTTGCCTACTGCACTAGCTACCTTGCTTAAAGCCGCCTTTGACCAAAAACATGGGTCAAGGTTTGGGAAAAGCACCCACACTGGGATAATAGAGACTGCAGTGAGCTCCTCAATAATTTTAGGGTTCCATTCTTTCAGCACAAGGGGGAATCAATTCATATTCCAAGAATCGTTATTAATCATATCCCTATCCTCCTTCGAGGCAAATCGAAAGTAATACCATCCCTTTGAGAAATACAGCACTTCCGGTGTATCGACATGACTCCAGGATTTGGCGACTAAAGACTCCATATGAGCAAGTGTAGTTGGCTTACCCAATACGGAACCCACAAGAGTATACTGCCAGTAATCCATCTCACTGGTAATATCCTCTTCATCAATAATAATTCCAACATCCAATTTGACATATGAAAGTGCCATACTGTTATTTAAAGCCTTATTAAACTGAGCAGAAGGCTGTTAGGGTGCAGATCCAGATTTCGCCGGCCCCGTTAGCTTAACACCAGAAGTATTAGCAGTAAACAACTCCGCAAAAGTAGTCTTTGGTGGAGACGATTTGGGGGTAGGATCCTCAACCAGTTCCTCATCCTGATCTTCCGATGATCGAGTGTTGGCGAGGTTTTAAAGGCGGTCTATCTCTCCGGCCACGCACCATGGCCCTGGACTTCTAACGGAGTGAACCACACCAACATCGGCTTGATTTTTACAGAGTTTGTTTGTAGAGAGAGAGAGAGAGTAGAGAGAGAGTAGTGAAATTATTATTATTATTATTATTATTATTCTTCTTATTATTATCATTATTCATATTAATTTATTTATTATTGTTGCTATTATTATTATATTATTATATATTTTAATATTTATTATTATTATATTATTATCATTATTATTATATTTAATATTATTATAGTTAATATTATTATTGATGGGGCACGCTTCGTCGACCCGCCCCCCATGCCAAGTGCGGGTGGTTCAAGTGCTTGTCGCCTCATACAAAAAGGTACATTTGAAGCTCTATAAATATCTTCCTTGGATCCATTTCAAAGGGGACACATGCAAGATGCATGTATTTAAAAGACGTGTCACCTAACAATCTTTTTCTCTAGATATATTTAAGCATCTAAGATAACTCCGGGACCCCTTCCTCAAGCGAGGTCTCGACAATACGTCCAGTAACATACTAACTTAGGCATCGGAGAGGGCCTCTTTGGTACCCCCCTCCCCCCGAGGCCCTATGTGTTGCATGTGCGGGTCCCTCCCGAGGTAGTCGAGTATCAACCCAACATACATCCGAAAGGACCGCGTTGGCTGATAGGCTATCGCACACCTATGCAAAGATAAATTCCCTAAACACAAATAAATATAGTAATAGGGGTCGAACCACAAGGNTTTGTTTCAAAACTTATACCGACAATCCCAATTTTTTCCAAACTTAATACCAAATCACAAAAAAGACAATGAATTGACCATTTTACCCTTACTCATTAAACATAACCCTTTCCCCTCCTCAGTCCTTACTAACACAAGCACCTCAATCATCAATTCATCACTACAAATCACCGCCTCCTCCATTGTTGATGGCGTCGCACATCACGTAGCATCCCGTCGATGACTCATCCCTATGCAGCCCTCAACCCGAACCCCATTCACCACCCACAAAAACCACCACGTCCTTAGTAAAACCATTCCCCCTGCCGCACTAATTTTTGGTGCCTTAACTCGCAAAGAATGTCTACGTGCGATGGCTTGATCCAATTCAGGACATAATGAAGCCGATGGTGAAAGCCTGAAACCATGGTGGTGTTGGTTGCACCTGGTGGTGCGAATTTGGGACGAGGATGCGTCATTGGGCGTCTTTTTTCGGGTTGATCGATGGCTGAATTGAACAAGGGCAAGGAGAGCATGTTTCTCAAGCCTTGGTTGTGGTTGTTGAACAATGGCTGTCGATGGTGTAGTGATGACAAGAATTGGTTGGTTGGTGGTCGAGTATGGGCGGTTGATTTCTGTGTTTGTTTTTGTGGGTAAGATGGTGGTGAAATTGAACAAGAGAGGTTATAGGTGCCGATGGGAATATGTGATACGGCGGCGGCGGCGATACTTGTGATGGTGTCGGTGGGAAAGAGGTGGTTCGTGGTGAAGGTGGCAAGGTGTATATGTAGATTTTGGGTTTTAATGAATTAAATGTGGTGGATGGTTGGGTAAGTGGGGGTTAAATGGTCAATTTATGTCTTTTTTTAATATTTGGTATTAAGTTTGGAAAAAAACGGGATTGTTGGTATAAGTTTTGAAACAAAGTTATCTTAGGTATAAAGTTTGAAAAATGAACTTATATAAGGTACAAGTTATCAAATTACCCTAATAATAATAATAATAATAATATTATTGTTATTATTATTGTTATTATTGTTATTATTAATATTAATAATATTATTGTTAATATTATTGTTATTTTTATTGTTATTATTATTATTAATGTTATTAATGTTATTATTATTATTATTATTATTATTATTATTATTATTATTATTTTGCAAGAAATTCATCTCCTTATTTATTCATCCAATTGGGAAAAATGAGTAGTAAATCTTACAAGAACTAACCTCTATGCAGCTATACAATCTATAGAGCTTGGAAGCTCTCTAACCATTCATATGTTCCACTAGAGTGTTATATACACAATTCCTACAAAAAGCTTAAGACCGTATACCTATGACAGTTTTGAGATATCCTACCAATTGAGTAATTGTTCTCTCTTGTCCACGAAAAAGCCGTGCATTTGTCTCTGCCCATAGCATGTAGACAGTTGCTGCAAGCCCACATAAAAACTAGTGCTTATGCCAAGCCTTGTTGTACTTCCTATTTCTAATCCAGTGAAGCTCTTGCCAGTAATTATGCCCTAGCCTAGTGATGCCCATCCAAAGTAATATCTGTTGCCACACATCCTTAGAATACTTACATTGAAAAAAGAGATGCTTGTGATCTTGAGCTGCTTCTTTACAAAGTGAGCACCTGTTAATGATGAACATCCCTTTGGCTTAAAGTTTATCCACAGTGGCTAAGCAATTATGGATAGCCAGAGCTGCTACAATCTTATGAGAAGGAACAACTGAGCTGCTTTGGAGTGTTTTCATTCCACGAGAAATGGGAGCCCTTGTTCTATAAAATTCATAAGCTGCAGAAATTGAAAACTGACGGTTCTGAATGCATCTCTGAATGGTATCCTTTGCTGCCTGCACCCCACCAGCAATTTGAATTCAAGCATCCCTCATAGAAAGTATACCCTTCAGGCTGACTGAATATCTTTCCTGAGATGTAATGTCCCAAATGCTTTCATTATGAAGAACATAAGACTTGTGCCATCTCTGCCAGACACTGTCAGCAACCTGATCAAGTGTCCATACCCATTTGAGTAATAATGCTCTATTCCAAGAAAGGAGTTCCTTAACCCAAAACCTCCCTCTGCCCATGGTAAGCAAATGGACTTCTAGCTCTTCATAGTCAGGCGCCTTCTCCCCTCTTGAGAAGTCCAGAAGAAATTTTCATAGAGTTTATTTACAAGTTTTATGATTCCTTTTGGAAAGAGCAGGCTAGCGCACCTAAAATTTTCCAGCCCAAAGACAATGGAGTTAAGAAGTTGTATCTTACCAGCATAAGTAAGAGTTTTGAAAGACCAGTGATAGATGGCTCCTTGGATCTTCTTAATCAAAACACTGAAATCTTCCTGAGTAAGTCTAGAAGTAGTTAGGGGTATACCCAAGTATCTGAAAGGGAAATGGCCTTGAGTAAACCCTGAATAGTCAAGAATGTCTTTCTGAATTGCATCATGAACACCTCCAAAGTAGATAGAAGTTTTCTCCTTGTTAGCAATTAAAACAGACATGCTCCCAAATTCCTTCAAGACTCTAATCACTTCTGCAATTGATGGGAGGTCACCTCTAGTGAAAATTATCAAATCATCAGCAAAGATGAGATGAGTCAATTTAAGTTCAACACATTTTGGATGAAAGGTGACCTGCTTCTGAAAACAGGTGACCCTTAAGTACCTTGATAGTACCTCCATGCTTAAGACAAAAATGTAAGGAGAAAGAGGGTCACCCTGCCTCACACCACTCTTCCCTTTGAAGAATCCCTGAATTGAGCCATTAACCTTAATGGAGAACCAGGATCCAGTTAAACAGGTCATAATCCAGGACACAAACTTTGAGGGAAAGTTATACATCCTAAGCATGTCAGATATAAATTTCCACTGGAGGGTATCAAATGCTTTCCTGATATCTATTTTCATTAGACATCTAGGAGTAATATTTTTCCTATTATAACTCTTGACAAGGGTCTGAGACATCATGATATTTTTAAAGATGTTCCTCCCCTTAATGAATGCAGCTTGCTCACCTCCAACAATAGCTGGTAATAACCTGCATTCTCTGAACCAAAATTTTGCTGATTGTTTTATACAGTGTTGAGCAGCAGAAAATGGGCCTTAATCCTGTACACTCTGGGCAACTGCCTTTTTGGGAATCAGAGAGATGACAGTGGAGTTTGATTGCTTAGAGATCTTACTAGTTTTAAAGAAATATAGCACTGCAGCACAATAATCCTTCTCAATCAAAGTCCAAGATTTTTTGAAAAATTCAGAGGTGTACCCATCAGGGCCTGGACTCTTGTCAGAGCCTATACTGAAGAGAGCACTTTTGATCTCATCAGTACTGACAGGAGCTTCTAGAGCAACTCAATCCTTCTCTTGAATGAGAGGCCCCTTGGACAAGAAATCATAATCCAAAGCACTGACAGTTACCTCCTCACCTAATAGCCCAGAATAATAGTCAATGAAAGCACTAGCAACATTGTCCAAACCAGTTTTCAATTTGCCATGCTTGTCCTCAATTGCTCCAATAACCTGCTGCACCTGCCTCTCTTTAATTCGAGCAAAAAAATATTTGGTGCTGGAATCATTATGAATAATATCTTGGCTTTTGGCTCTCTGCTGCAGCATACTCAGCTCATTAGCTTCAAGTTTGTAAAGTACATCCTTCAACCTCTCCTCCTCCTGAATAAGGTCAGCAGACAAAGGAGCACCCTGTAAACTTGACTGACAGGCACACAACTCTGCCCTAGCATTATGAACTCTTTTACTCAATTGGGAATAATGAGCTTTATGCATGGAAGTGAGGGCAGGCTTTAAGGCCTTCAATTTGATGAATAGAATGTGCATAGCAGTACCATAATGTCTCTCTTTCCATTTCTTTTCCACAATGCCATTATAAATAGAATTAATAGTCCAACAATTGAGAAAATTAAAATGCTTCTGGATAAGAATTGGTTGCAAGACTGTGACCACAACAGGAGAGTCATCAGATACACCTGATGGCAAGTAAGCAGTGGTGGAATTTGGACAGGCACATAGCCACTTATGATTAGCCATAGCCCTGTCTAACTTGGACCACACTCTAGTGCCTGCATCCTGCTTGTTAGGCCAACTAAAAGCACATCCAGTTCCATTGAGATCAACTAACCCTGCTTGAAGAATGCTGGCATTGAATGAAAAAATGTCCTCCATGTCGGGAACATTAGGACTAAGTCTTTCTTCAATATCCCTAACAACATTAAAATCTCCCATAATGAGCCATTCCTTATCATCCGCAGCACTATGCTCCATACTATTCCACAAGTCCTTTCTTTTACTCTCATCATTAAATGTATAAACAAAAGTTAAAAAAAAATGTAGTACCAGTAGCATGATGGGTCACTTTGCAATGAATGAGCTGAGCACTAGACTCAATAAGTTCTACCATGATAGTTGTTGGATTCCAAACCCACCAAATGCGGCCATTATTGTTGGAGCTTGTGTCCTC
>LHUT01006385.1:0-11793 GCA_001412135.1 Silene latifolia subsp. alba | reverse complement strand
AAAAAAAAAAAAAAAAAATTGCTCGCTAATCAATTGGTGTGGCCGACTTTTATTCAGTCCGACTCGGTCCAGGTCAACCCATCTACAAGCTGTTTGGGCTTGAGCCATCCCAGGTTAGTCTAGCGTTGGCTCACCTATCTCATCGATCGGTCATTGGTCAGGCCAAGGCTTGGCTCGCCCCGCATACTTCCTTGGTTTATATAAAATTATAATTATAATTTCATTATTAGAGTGAAAATATTTTCAGATCACGGGTCACTAAAGTAGAACATAGCTCAAAGCTCAGGTCATCAAAATAAAATTATCAAAATACAGGGCACCACATCGGATTAGCTTAAAGCTCGAGAGTCAAGAGCACCATAATTGGAAATTTGTCTTTATTTTCATCACTCTATGACATTGTCAAAATTGGTTGATGTGGGAGATAAAAGTTTAGTTGTTACTTATACAGTTGGTTACATATTGGTCAGTGACCCTTGCAAATGCAGAAAACCAAATTTGTTTGAGGACTATTCAGTAACTTGACTTGTATAGTATAACTCTGCTTCCCTTGGATTACTTATATATGTCGATTAAGCGATATATGAAAGAACAATTACGTAAAAAGAATCTCTGCATACAACAACTTATTTATTCTTAAACTAAGACTGGTAACGATTTACTTGCTGTTATAATTAACTTAAATATTTAAGACTAAATTTACATGTTTGGATTTATTCTTGTTGTATTGTTGTATTAATCTTTTACTTTTAAGATCGCTTTGGACTTTATTTCGGTTGTGGACACATTCTAAAAGTAAGGACTAAGGACTAAAGAGTAATAATGCTATCGGCAATTTTATTAGAACCGTCTTATAGTATTTGCCTCACAAATAGAATAGCACACAACTAACATTTAATTTATTTATGTTTTAATTTTGTTTTAGTAACGCGATATCTTATGATGAATATTGACCTATTTAAATGTGCAAGTTTTCAAAATAAAATATTCGTTAATGAAAATAAAATACTTTGTTACAAGTATATTAAATATTTTTATAATTGGGTTAGTCCTATGTCTAAAATGGTTCTATTGGGATAACAATTTGTGTAATGCTATTTATTGGGCTTTGTACAAGTGAGCTTTGCCCACTTGAGTTGAACGCGTTATCCTGGCCCAAAGTCATGTTCAGAGGAAATGTATTATGACCATAGGCCATAGCCCATAGGTATCATTCCGGTGAAATCAACATCTTATTTACTCTCTCCGTCTCATTCATTTATTTAATAATTTTTTTTAAACTCTGTGAGAAATATTTTAATTCAAGATAAACAAATGATTAGAACACAGAGTACAAATTCGCTTGAATTGAAACTCAATTTCTATAACTAGATTTTTGTATTGCATATTTGCATGCATTTTAAGTTGAAATGTTTGTTTGCGAATTGTAAAAAAAAAAATGTAAAATTACATTTAAATGGTATAAGGCCATAACTTTCCGCTAAAAGGAGCTAAATTGAATTAAACTAACTTAAATGGAGGTGAGTTGCACTAAATTGACTAGAGCTGAGCTGAACTGAGTGAAGTTGAAGTAAGATTTAATTTGTAATGAAATGAAATGAATTGAACAAAATGAATCTGAACTTAACTGATACGATCTGAATAAAGCTGAACTGGACTAGAATGAATTGAAATTAAGCCCAAAAAAAACAGAGCGTTATAAAAAATAGAGCCTTAGTATAGATTATAGACAATCTCTATTTGCACTACGCTAGAAAACAAGTCATTCGTTTTATTTTAGTCCAAATAAAGTTTTAGCCTGATGTGTTTTCCTAATCACATAGTCGCATACGGAGTAATATATACGACGGTCTTACATATGTGTCTGGGTTGGTTATCAATCAAAGCTCAGATTTCAACATTTGCAAAATGTCAATATCTAATACACTTTGATTGTGATATGAGTTGGTTACAAACTTACAAGTTACAATTGTTTAGGACTTAGGAGTAGAGTGTTATGAATTGTGTATTCAATCATTGCTTATTGTAAAGGAGTCAGCTCATTGGTACTATATCACATGGTGTTTACATTTTTTTACCGTGATAAAATGAATTAGTGAATTACTAGATGAACAAAACCCTGAAATTGCGACCGAGACTGAGAGTTACGAACAATCGCTATAAATTTGAATTTGCAGTTGTAATATCTCTTTAATTCCGTACACGTCCTAAAATTCTATGATTTCTATCACTAAAACATTCACTCATTTCAATGATACTCTACCATGCTGATGTAATGACCAAGTTATACGAAGTATATGTTAAGACGATTTTCATGCCGTCAAAACATTATGTTATATGTGTATTCTGGAATTAACACAAGTTAGTTTTCATTCAAATACTCATACTAGTCTTTTCCGAATTTCATGTAGTCTAATTCAAAAAATTTAACGAGCTAGCATCAAATTATCCATCAATTCCGCCAAGTTATCAGTTTATCACCATATCTTTGTATTATAAAAATTGAAATATATACCATAGTTAAACACCAAGACACACGAGACTGTTGAAAACTTCCGAACTTTCATTCGTTTTTTTTTACGTGTGCAAACAAGATAAATAAATACACTATCAAAATCGTGTCATTTCCCTTTTAGAAAAAACGAGATTTTCACACTTTAATCAACTACTATATCCAATTTCAATCCACCCATCATCATTTATTACAACAATCGGTATATACAAATTTGCCAATAAATATGAACAAGCATCAAGTATTCACCCAAAAACACACCCCTTTTCCCGGTATTAAAAAATGAAATAAATCCACTGAATGTCAGCAACAGTGAAAAAAAGAAAAAGACAGTAAAAAGCATAAAAAACACACCATAAAAATTGTAACCAAAAGACACTGTTGAAAAAGATGAAATTTAAAAAACCAAAACCAAACAAAACAAAGTAAAGTCTAAAGAGGGTGACTTGTAAAACCACATTATAAAACAACACACTTGACCAGACAAAGAATGTGGGACATAACACACACATACATAATAAAATTCACTCTATTTATTTGTGTTCCTATAAATAAATAAAGAAAATTTTTTAGGTTTTTCGGGAGAATCATTAATGTGTTTTCCCTAACCAATAAGATGTATTCATTGCTATTTAAAAACAATAAATATAAAAGTAAATATAAGACAAATATAGACATGATAACTTCTTATTGATTAGGGAGGATACATTAATGGTCCTCCCGAAAGACCTAAGAATTTTTATAAATAAAATATTCCGTATAAAAAAACTGTCTCACCCTATAAAACACTCCTACCATTTATATCCTCTTTCTATCAGCAACAATTTTCACCACCACCCCAATCGTTCACCCCATAATTTCACTGTATTTTAATTTCTCTATAATTATTTTTCCGTAAAATTTTTTATATTACCGTCATACCCTAAAACAATCCTCCTCTTTTAGACCTTCTATTACCGTCAACAAATTTCCCCACAACCACCCCAAGTCCCAACTGTTAATCACATATTTTGTATATTCATTTCCTCTGTAAAATTATATTTTTCGGTAAACATTTATATAAATAAAACACCGTCTCATACTATAAGACGATCTTTTCCTCACTTTTCTTTCACTGTCAACGAATTTTGCCCCACCACCACCCCAACTGTTCATCCCATAATTTCATTCATTTACTAGTAGTCCACATTTTACTATTTTCCTTTATTATATTCTCTCTCTCCTTTCTCTCCTTTTTCCTGTTTTCTTACATAATTTCCAATCTACCCACAGATCTTTTATTTCACCCAATCCTTTGATTTAGGGTTTTTGCTTTCTCTCTCTCTTCTCTTTCTTACACACTCACTTCCTTCTTGCTTTGGTAAGCTTTGATTTTATTTTATTTTTATTATTATTTCTTTTACTTTTCTGCTTGATTTTGCTGTTTTTTCAGCATTAATGGGTTCAGCTTATATTTTGCTTTAGTTTTAATTTTAATTTTTTTTTTTTAATTTGTGGGTTTATTTTTATATGCTTGATTGTAAATCTGTTGATGGATGGATGGATGTTTGACTTGAGTTCATTTTGGTGAATTTTTTGATAATTATTTTATTAAATTTGTGCTTACTTTTGTAGTTTTAGGTTTTGTATTATTTAAATCGATTGTGAGTATCGTCATAAGAATTTGTGATTGAATTTATGGTGGGTTTTGTTTATAGGTTGTGTGATTTGGATAGTTGGATTAGTTAGGATGACTTTGGTTTACTCACATTGTAGTTGTAGTTGTAGTCTAGTAGATAGATGTATTAATTTGGGATTTGAATTAGAAAATGCAAGAATTTGTTAGTTGTATAAAATGGAGTTCTTGAGTGTTCTTTGATTGTGGTAATGCGGCCGATTAGATAATGGGGATGGTTTGATTGTGGTAGAATTAAGTTGGTTTTGGTCTTGTAGGAAGAAAGTCCATAAAGGTTTAATGGAGTTGTTGAAGCTTGTGCTTGATGTGGCGGATTGCTTGAGTTTTGTTAGGGAGTTGAGACTCGAGAGGGTATAAAGCTTCCTTAATGTCGATTATTAGTTGTGACCGACATTGTTGAATGGAAATTTTGATGGGGGAAATCTTGCATTGGATACTAATGACTGGTTTATCAATAATGGAGTAAGCAAAGGGAAGAGAAGGTCACAACTTTGTTAAGTGGTAGGGACGGACTTGGATTGTCATGTTTATTTGTCTCCGTCTTCATTTGTTAGGTAGATTTGTACGAATGACTGGTATAATGAGTAAGCAAAGCGAAGGTCAGTCACAAGTCACTATTCTGTTACATGGTAGGGAGGACTTGGATGGTCATGTTTATTTGTCTCCGTCTTCATTTGTTATGTAGATATGTAAAATCTGTGTCTGTTTAAACACCATGGCGTTTGTGTCACTGTTTAATGTACATCTCTCTTTGCGGTTCTTCTGTGTATCATCTTTGTGTGTAGCTTTTCTTGAAGCTGTATAATACAGCAGCGGTGCCTCTGTATGTCACACTCTTTTGCTCCTATTTCTCCAGTACTAATTGTTTTCGTTATGTTCGTTTCCATTTCCATTTATGTGAATATGTGTGAAACCTTGATGGGTATGAATGATTTCGGAAACTTGGTAGTGATTGCGTTGAAATCGGTTTGATATCATTTTTTATACGGCTAAATGCGTATTTTTTCATGTGAGCAGGTATTTGTTGCTGGAGAACCTCTATGATTGAGGTAACATTGTCTCACCATCTTCTAAACTTCTCCTCTCATTTGCCGTATGTCTAAGCTATGATAACCTGACTTGGGTATTAGTGTCGGATACGGGGTACATATTCGAGTGTTGAATTCGGCAGAACTAAAATTTCGAGACACAGGGACCCTGTTCTAAAATGAGGACACGGGTGCCGGGACACGTCTTCAATGCAAAAATACACTTTTAAATTTGTAATATTCCAATTGTTTTAAGTATAATGGAAAGAAGTACAACAAATAAGACTTAAAATCATTTAATATAGTTATGATTACTAAATGCCTTATAAACCCCTCTTCCTCTACTTTTGTGCTGCGAGCCTCAGTGGTTAAGTCTTCTCAGGAGAACTGTCGGACTAATAAGTCTCGGTATGAAATTCGTACCCATATGGCCATATCCATGTCGTGTCATGTCATGTCGACACGGGTACGGTACAAAAAGTGAAGAGTCGAAGTAACATAGTATCTAAGTGAGTCTACTATTCTTCGGTGGATCCAAAATGCTGATCTTCTCGACTGGGTATGGTATAAGATTTGAATTTCTGTAAACTGCTATTACAGGGTAGAGCACTAGAGCCGTGAGTTATGTTCATCCATCAAATTTTTCGAATTTTTTATTGTCAATAGTCAAACTTTGACCAGATGCCGAGGTTAGAAATCATTTCTAGTGTGTGATTGTTTTGTTTCCGTGTTCTGGACGAAAGCAACAACTAATGTCACGTATGAGGTTAATGTCTAGTGAGAATTTACTTCTAGCCGTTGAGGTATCTCATGACAGACCAATTTTGTGAAAATTGCTTACATTGATTTGATATCGTGCCCTTGCAATGCAGGTCAGGAACTTATGATGTCTGGCCAAAAAACATTTAGCTGAGGTATTTCATTTCTGATACTGTCTTTTACTTACTCCGTATTTTTCGTGTGTATGTATACTACTACGTATTATTAATGTACGGAGTATAAATCATTCCTTCCTTTTTAATTTATCTTCCTGCTTATGTTCTTCTGCTTGCAGTACGCTGTTGAAAACAGCTGGTCACATAAGGCTGTAAGTAGCAACATCTGTAAGTCACTTGATTCCTGTTTTCTGATTGAGAATGGACGAAGGTGGGCATCGTGAAAACGGAAGGCATAAGCCGGAGATGTATAAACCAGCACACAGTCAGGTAGGGTTGCATCGTATTTGCTTATTTGACTAATTTAACTCGTAGTCATCTCTATTGGCAGATTGCTATGTTTCTTTTGTTGTTCCCTTTCTGACTTATTATCTCAATGCTACTGTCTTAGTGGCTGATGCAGCAGCCACAGTCAATGAAACATATAATGTCTATAATGGCCGAAAGAGATGCTGCTATCCAAGAGCGAAACATGGCAATAAATGAAAAGAACAAGGCCTGTGAAGAGAGAGATTTGGCAATAATGCAGCGAGATACTGCTATTCAGGAAAGAGATGAAGCCATTATCGAGCGGGATAATGCTCTAGCTGCACTGCACTTCCGACAGAATTCAGTCAATGGCAGTAACTCCTGTCCACCAGGATCTCAGATTTCAAGAGGCGTGAAGCAAATGCACCACCCACACCAGCATGAGGCCGAAACTTCTTATGATGAAAGAGATGTTACGGCTCCTGAGGCAGTCCCCTTGACAGCTGTCTCTCCTGAGAATGCAAAGTCCCGTAAAGTCAAACGGCCCAAGGACCCCAATGCAATGTCCCCCAACAAGAAGGCTGCCAAATCCGGCCGTAAGGTGAAGAAGGAAGGCGAGGACTTGAATAAACTGCTATTTTCCGACTCTCAAGAGTGGAAGCCTGATTGGAAGGGTCCGGATCTTGGATTGAACCAAGTAGCATTTGATGAGACAACTATGGCACCCCCGGTTTGCTCTTGCACGGGAATCTACCGACAATGCTACAAATGGGGAAATGGAGGGTGGCAGTCGTCATGCTGCACGACGACTATGTCCATGTACCCATTACCGGCCGTTCCCAATAAAAGACATGCTCGTGTTGGTGGGCGTAAGATGAGTGGAAGTGCCTTCAGCAAATTGTTGAGCCGGCTAGCAGCTGAGGGCCATGATCTGTCGAATCCTGTTGATCTCAAAGATCGTTGGGCCAAGCATGGAACTAATCGCTACATCACTATAAAATAGTGAATTCGAGATTTAGATACTAAAATTGCAGTAGATTGAAGATGATCGAGTAGAGATGGTAAACAAACCCTCTAATTCGTATGACATTCTGGTATCCCTATGAACGAGTGAAACGTTAATCACATTGGTAGAGGTAATCTACTTTGAAAGAATTGAAGTGTAAACGAATGTAGTATTTGTCGGATTATGTTTGTAATTGTATTGGTCTCGTCTTAGACAGATAAATGTTTCACCTCAGCATGATTTTTATATAGACGATCGAGTTGTTGAAGTAGTTGTTTCTTCCAGGAGTCCCCCTGGAGGCCTGGAAGCGACAATGGTTTTGATAAAGCTAACGGGTCATAGAAAGATACAGGTTTCGTCATAAAGACGGTTTAGTTGCTGACGTTACTCTTGAATCCGCCATGCTATTTCTGTCCTCGAAACTGCATAGATCTTGATCTTTCCGACTCCATTTCAATTTAGTTTAATTCAGTTCAATTGAGTTAGTTAAGGGAAAATAACTAGTGAAGCATTGCATATTTGCATTTCTATTTCGTTTCCCCACTCCCCTTCCTTTCCTATTTAAACAAGGCATAAAAGCAGGAGTTGTCACCTCTTTGTAACCCGACTTGACGGGTAAACTCAAAGACCGAATATCCGGAAAATTTTGACCCGTTTACAGGTTGGGGCCATTTTTTTTAACTAAAAAGTGTTTTCCAAGGCCGCACCAGACCGGACCAAAGACCAGATCTCCGGAAAATTAGGACTTACAGATTTTCCAATTTCAGACAATAAACTTTATTTTCGGATTTGTGTTTATAAAAGATACTACAGATTTGCCCTTCATCTTTCTAGCTATTTCCTACTTATTTCTTTGGTTTAAAAATAAAAATTTCATAAAATATGCTTATCAAAGCTCTCAAAGGCCGCACATTTTCAGCAGGGATGATGCTAGCTACTTCACACTTTTTGTTTACACTGATGCAGACCGGGCATGCTAGTTTTTCGCAATCGGCTTTCCTTTTTTTTTGCTGAGTTCATTTCTGCAATTGCTGCATATGACATGATTGTAGATACAATGATAAATCGGAGTGGTGGTAGACTTGAAACAATTTCTACACTTTAGTTCCTTCATAATCGTCGTAACCCTAGCCATCATCGCTACAAAAAAAAAAAAAAACTTGTCAGCAACTGCACGCCTAAAACATGAAGTTAAAGCATGATTGTCAAATAGTAGAGACTTACCATCTGAACAGTTTTCTTTGTTTTGGCATACGGCCACCATTTCTGAGAGGAGGTGGGAACCGATTTCACAATAAAGCATCTGTTGTATGGATATATAACACTTACAAAAATGTGGAACCGCGGAAACTGGGACACTGTTTTGTTTTCACTTTGACTGATATGGAGTATGTGTTTTTTCACGCAACCATTGATTGTAACTGAAGGACTGGAGACTTATCAGGTACTCAAACTTTAACTGATATGGAGTACGTATGTGGGTTTTTCACGCTACCATTGTACTTCGAGAATGTTGAATGTTGGTTGATTGAACTTACTATATTCAACAGTACATATTTTATTAGACACGGAGATAGATGGATGTCTTATTAGTTCAGGAGCAGAGAGACAGCGGCTAATTCACTGTCTAGAGGCATCAGGCGGCTAATTCACTAATTCCGGTAAACAGTCTTCTTTGAAACATAAATACAAAACTAAACTAATCCAAACTAATTCCGGTAAACAGTCGTGTCTGATACTGTGTCGGAGTGTCTGGTACTGTGGTACATCAGTTTAGGACAAAATTTTCAATTTTTGGTCTAAATTGAAGTGCCTTAGCACCCAAGTGCAGTGTCGGAGTAACCTTAGGTTAACTATTCAAATACTTAGAAACACCAACCAGCCCTCAAACAAATCCATGCTTTACAAATTTTCAATTCCTGAAAAGCTTCTTGATTTTTACTCTGTCTACTAAGTATGACCTTTTGGCTCATACTGCTGATGGGTATTTATATAAGCCATTTATATAAATCACATCTCACCCATGGACGGACATTTGCTACTACTTTCTCTTGGCGTATTTATATAAGCCATTTGATACAATTCTCGACTCAATTTCTATTATGTTTGTAACCGGACCGGTGGGCAAACTCATAGACCGAATCTCCGGAAAATTTGGACATGTAGATCGGACCGATGACAACCGGTCCGGTCCAGTTTAAGGGTTGGGACTATCTTTTTATTTTATTTTATTTTTTATTTTTTTTATTCTATTTTTAACTCAATAAGTATTTTCCAAAGCCGCACCAGATCGGACCAAATACCGTATCCCCGGAAAATTAGGACCCGAAGACCGGTCCGACTCGAGAGTAGAAATTTTGAACAGCCCTACCTAAGCTAAGACTAGTCAGCAATAATTGCATGGATATGGTAAAGATACTCGCACAACAAACTTGCAGTTTTACCTAACGTACTACAATTTCAGACATCAAACTTTCATTTTCCAAATTTCACTCTTCAACTTCAGGTTCGCCCTTCATCTTTCTATTTCTTTTTTCTAAAGTTTATGATGTTTCATATGATCTTGTTATACTTACTTTCGTCTCCATTTCTCACTGCCCCGTTTATTCGTTCTAATTCTATATGTTTGTTCGAAATTTCTCTTACATATTTTGAACAAATGTATGAAAATGAAATGAATGAAAGCGCTTATAATTTTAGAAGTTTTAAGTACTCCCTCCTCCATCCCAGCATATGTAAATAAATGAATGAGACGGAGGAAGTATAATTTTATATATTTTGTACTCCCTCTGTCTCGGTCATTTGTTGTCCTTTACTATTTTTGGGTGTCTCAGTCAATTGTTGTTTTTTCTATTTTAGGATTGCATTTAATGAACAACTAGGTTATTCACAGTCAATTTCATCCACATGTCAATTAACCCTCTCCTCTTTCCTTGGTCTTTGTGCCCAAGTCAAAGGACAACAAATGACCGGGACGGAGGGAGTAAATGTTAGAACTTGGAGGTTTTGAGAGAAGGTTAATACGTCGTAAATGAAATCGACAGGCCGAAACTTTACTAGGCAAATGTTTGTTTTTGTACACTGGCACTAACTCATACTACAATTGTTAAGCTTGTGCCATTCACAGTTCATTTTTGTGGTTGATCTAGTTCTTAGTACGATAACAAACCTTACTAGGCAGGCGACATGTCGCTGTATCGAGTTTGTTATTTGTTGTTATGAGGTCGAGTAATTATCGAAGTTAACACTGATATTTCCGTGTTACTTTTTCTATCAGGCATAAACAAGAAGGAGGATTGTGACGATGAATCAAGAAAAAGCGCCTAAACCCGCTACTGCAATTGTATGTTACGATGAAAATGAGGTGGAGCCGCTTACAGGAGAACCCTTTTTCCATATGACTATCTCGAAATCACATCTCAACCAGGGTCATTTGGTATTGTTATTTACCCCTCACACTTTCTCTTGAAGTTATTTATAAAACCCATTTGATACAATTCTCGACTCAATTTCTAGTATGAGTCGTCTATAAACAGATTTCCTTTGCTATTAACGCAGAGTAATCACTTCAAGAATATCTGTTAAAGGTGTCTAAAGCAGGCGACTAGGGAATCTTATCACAATATCCGTATGAAATCCAAGTCCGGGTGACTGTTCTCAGTCGCTAAATTTAGAAGGGCAACTGAAATCAATCGCCTTCTTTAGTCGCCCTTGTCGTATTTTCTTGTAGTGAATGTCGCATTCATTCATTCAACCCCTTACCACGCTATTTGCGAGAGCCATTAAGGTCCTTGATGAATATATATAATGCTAATTTCTTGAACTTGGATTGTTAATACCAGCCGATCCCAGCAAAGTTAGCGGAGTTGCTTCCTAAGAATAAGGCGGCCGTCCCAATGGTACTCAGTCGCGGTAGCAGGAGCTGGCATATGAAATTCTATGGTAGTCAATACTCCCAAAGAAGATTTGGCAGCGGCTGGAAGGCATTTGTCAAGGACAACATGCTCAATCTCGGAGATGTCTGCCTCTTTGAGCTCATGTCAACTCATGTTACATCACTCAAGTTCAAAGTTCAGATTCTGCGAGCCGACTTACCACCTGCTTTACTCAACAGAGAAGGCGAACCCCGGGTTTCTCCTGTAGTCATTGAAATTGAGTAGATGCCTCTTAACAGAGTTTAAACCCTTTAATTTGATTCGGTTATTGTTCAGATTATCTTGTTAAAAGTACCATGATTTATGAGTTATTATGATTACCAAAGACTTTTGCATTAGTTTGTTTCCTAGTAGCCCTCTCTTCGTGGAAAGTTCAGTAAAATAAACACAAATTGTCATTTGTGACTAGGGATGACAATGGATAGGATATGGATATGATCCTATAAGATCCAG
>LHUT01006384.1:0-11793 GCA_001412135.1 Silene latifolia subsp. alba | reverse complement strand
GTGAAAGTAGGTCAAGATAAATAAAGTGGGATTAAGAGTAAAACAGGGTCGTGACCTAATTAGCGCGACCTTTGCTTGTGGATGGTCTTAGTCAGCTTAACTACATTATACTGGTAGTGAAATGTGAGTCAAGAAGTGATGAATTCTACATATTGTCTATCAATGGCGGAGGTAGGATTTAGAGTCAGTGGGGTCGAGAAATTTTAGCGGGGACGTACGGATAGTAACATAAGAGAATAAAGTATCTTATAAAACCACTTTACGATAAGACATTGTAAATAGTGGGAAGTTATTATTATCGGGGTTAATTAAGTAAATTTTGCTATGGTTTTACAATATCAATTGTGTAAAACCGCTGTATACAAGAATTTTTGAACATAGGGTAACCTTGGAAATTTTTCGAAATTATAACTTAAAACAGATCAAATATCATCCTACATAGGTATATGGGACAAAACTTTTGTTTTTCACAATGTATTTAGTTTTTATTATATTTTTTTTTACATTAACATATTTGATCGGTTTTAAGTTTAAGATGGATATATATGTTTTAAATGAAAAGTTATCTAAGAAGACTAGAAGAGTAAGAAGTAAACATGACAAAATTGACCTGCCCCAAACGACCCAATCCGAATAATCCGACCCGAATTTTTATTGTTACAAACTGATTATTATCTACAAATAACTTGATAAATTAAGCCGAAAATAACCCGTCCGAATCCGACTCGAGCCGAACCTAACCCTATTGATCCGTTTGCCAGGTTCGGTAAGTAGGGGACCACAACCCGGGAATAGTAATTTGTAGTACTTGTTTCGGTGGCCTTAAATTGGGATACTATCGGCGACTTTTATTCCAAACTTTTCGAATTGTCAGAGAATGGCAGAGCATATACTGATTGGTTTTAACTGAACATGACCCACAACTCAATTAAAGAATGTAGGGAATTTAAGCCTGTATTTTGGTTTTCAAGTCGGTACGATTGCGGGATCGTTCTATGGAGTGATAAATAAAAAATGATTATTTTATGATAAAAAGTGACTATTTTATATTAAAAGGTCACATTTTATTTGGTCACATACTCAAATCATACACCCAACAATTTGCGCTTTTTTTTGGAAAAAAAGATTTTTGACTTTATTATCGCCAAACAAATAAAAGAGTCGACTCAGGCAATTTAGTCGTAGTTGTTTTACAAACAAACCCAAGGTTTTGATTTAAAAAAAAGATAGAAAAAGAAAAATGGGAGGGCTCATCTTGGTATATTCTAGTGACACTGAAAGTGAAATCACTTTAATTTCGAGAGATCCTACATATGATATATATTGGAAGAATTAGACATGGTGAAATTCGATTCTCTTATAAAACAACCAATGCATTTGGGAGGCCCTCCCCTAAATATCAAAATGAAGGCCCCATGTAAGATTAAGAGACAAAGATTCAACTAAGAGAAAAATATCTTCTTTATTGTAATAACAAAACATTTGAACAATGACTATTGCATAACAGTGTGTCTAATTTTGGGTAGTTTAAAGTTTTACCCCTATCGTATTAGGTTTTGTGTGAGAATGAATGTCCATTTCGGTGTCTTTCTCGTTATTGAGCCCCGGTTTTAAGAACCTAATTGAACACCCTACGGCCGTCTTGCCCAATAATAAAACACTAACATGATTCCTTGGATGGTTTATGCAGGAAGGGTACATGGTACCAAACAGAAAATGTCAACCACTATCACCTAACAAGCTTCTAAAACCGGTTATATTCCATGACGGAAGGTTAGCCCAAAGACCAACACCATTAGTGGCACTCTTAACCTTTCTATGGTTACCCATTGGATTTGTGCTCTCCCTTCTAAGGGTCTACCTCAATATACCATTACCCGAGCGAATAGTCCGATACAACTACAAAATCCTCGGAATTAAACTCGTTGTTAAGGGCACACCCCCTCCGTCTCCTAAGGAGGGTAAAGGCGGTAACCTATTGGTTTGCAACCATAGGACTATCCTAGACCCCGTTGTCACAGCGGTTGCCTTAGGTCGGAAAGTCAGTTGTGTCACGTATAGTATTAGTAAATTCTCTGAGATGATTTCACCTATCAAGGCTGTGGCGTTGTCAAGGGAACGGGACAAAGATGCGGCTAATATTAGGCGTCTACTTGAGGAAGGCGACTTGGTTATTTGCCCGGAAGGGACTACATGTAGGGAACCGTTTTTACTAAGGTTTAGTGCTCTTTTCGCTGAGTTAAGTGACCGGATTGTGCCAGTCGCTATCAAGACTAAGCAAAGTGTGTTTTATGGTACTACAACAAGGGGACATAAGCTGTTAGACCCGTATTTCGTGTATATGAACCCAATGCCCTCATATGAGATCACTTTCTTGGAGCAATTGCCAGTTGAACTCACCTGCAAAGGTGGAAAATCGGCTATTGATGTCGCAAACCATATTCAAAGGACTATTGCTGCTACTTTGGGATACGAATGCACGAATTTGACGAGGAAGGACAAGTATGCAATTCTTGCGGGTACAGATGGGACGGTTCCTGCAAAGAAACAGAAATCAGAGGAACACCATAAGCAAAAGTGATCGAATTGAGGACAAGTAATATATGTAGCTAGCTTTTTTAATTTGCCTTGGATCTTGTATAATGATCTGGATTTATTAGTTCAGTGACGAACAAAACGTGGAAAGAACACAATTTATATTATTATTAGGTTGCTCGCGACAAAAAACATTTATAAGACAACCTCACCGCCATTTGTGGGAGTTTCTAAGATGTGCAGTACATGATACGTTTGTAAATTTACAGTAAGTGAAATTGATGAATAAATTCGCATTCAAACAGTGGTTTGATTAACCAATAAATCAACAATGCGGAGGATCTCACAAGGCTACAGATACCGCAACCCAGTTATTGCATCAGAGAACGACAATTGATGATATATACAAATAAAACCAGGCAATTTTCATTCAGGTAGATGCATTATAACACTGTTACCTTTTTAAATGCAGTGACCACGTTGTCCTTCGCACATAGAGAGGGGACCGCTGATGTTAAACATCCGGAATAGTGATAGACAGCCACCAACTCATCGCTGAATTAAGTAGCGAAAACTGCACGCCAACGGCAATAGAAATTTAATCCCATGTGAATACTGGAATGAACTGACAATGTACACCAAACGATAATTAATGGAGGAGTACATAACCTGGTAATGGTGATTTTCATTTGAGGCAAGTAAAAAGATGTAGCTGCAGAGTACTCGCCAGCTCTCGACTCACCTTTCCCAGTAGAAGTCGTTGTAGCGAGAAAGGCCACCAATAATAAATCTGGCTATGAAAGTGTGGTAGCAAATGTGGACTTTGTTACAAACATTACGACTGCTGTCAGATTTGTAATGATTTTTGAGACTTCATTTTGCCACTTATCGGTTGCATTTATCGTGCAGCATCTGAATTAGGCTGTAAAAACCGATACAATTATTACTCACATCAGCTATGAAATATGAATCATCCTGCTATTCAAGGGGACAAGGCATTCAACCAAATAATCTCATTAAGAGATATTAACTGAAAATTGAGGGACGGGAGAAGGCAGGGCAGTACAATATCAAAGTCAAGAAGTAAAAGTGAGGACGAAGTATAAGAAAACACAACCAAAACCTTAAGGTGATGGGTTGAAGCCCAACTATTATATTTATTCCTATTACGCCCCCTCACTCGAGTGCCCATTGGGCTCGAAGAGTGGTTAGTGCACAGGCCCCTCATACCATGTGCTGAATTTCCACTTCGTGAGTTATTGGAGGCTGTCAGGATTTGAACTCGTGACCTCTTGGTCACACTGACTCTGATAACATGATAGATGAACCACCTCAACCAAAACCTTAAGGTGATGGGTTGAGGCCCAACTAATATATTTATTCCTATTATAATGAAACCTCAAATTTCAATACCAATTCTGAAGTACGAAGTACTACTCCATAGAAATAGGCATCCAAAAATCGATAAGCATCTAGAGATACAACTGAACTATAATTCGAAATAAGAAAGCGGCCAAAAAAGGGTGTATAGCAGAAACCTTGCATAAATAGACAGCTTAAATGCGCCTTTTGCTCAAAGACCAAGAATTCGGCTCGTGGTATCTATCATAAAGTGGTTCAATACGCTCTTGACGCTTGCTCATTTTTTTCGGATCTGACACCTCAAAAATCACGGGGCTAATTCTGACCAACCATTTTGGATCTACAACAGTCGCCTCTTGCATATATTCTTTTTTACTCATAACCAGTTTATGGTAAATGACCCAGTCTGGTTGTTTCTGAAAAAATGCACTGGTACGGTGGATGTAAACACACTAAACAGGCTGCATACATTCTTTTTCCTCGGGTCTGACACTTTAAAAATTTGGTGGTCTTATGATCAGCTTGTTCTTGTTTCTCCCTAGGCCTATAAAACACATTACCTGTTTAAATCACTGCAATCATTCAAAATCTCGTCACTGCAATTAAGGTCCACACTCCACACTAGCCAAAAGAATCGTACACTCCAAAGGGAATTCTGCCATTGTCCTTCCCAGTTTAGTTAAAAGACCCTCCTCGTCCAAAAGCTCCCGAACTATACAGCTGCTCCATAGCAGAGATAAGAGGGTTCCCTGTTAAGGAAGAATGAGGTCAGCAAGCCAAGCGAGTCCTATACAAAAGGTAAACGTAATTACAAGACAAAACTGCTTACCTGCCGACCCGCAAATCAAAAATCATGGGTAGTTGCTGAGCAATGGATATCTGCATGGGAAGGCCAAAAAAAATTCAGAAATAGGAGGAATAAATGGAAAAAATAGATGGGGAAAAAAGTCGGACAAAAAGGCACACACCTTTTCATACGGGTTAAACCATGCCACATTGACTCTTACATCTTCAACTTGAATATCAGTGTTACTACATAAACCAAATTGACAGGCTAGGAAGTCTGCCTTACCTGTTACAATTTACAACCGCCTGCTTTGTACGAGAACTAAATAGAGGAATACCACTTCTGAGAAACGAGTACGCTGGTACAACCACCACAATTCTCGATAGAGGAATGTCTGACATAGAACGGGTAGACTGATAACAGGATTTTTCAACATATTTTTATTTTTTATTATTACCGAAAGATATTTTACACACTACTGTTTTAAGGGTCAACTTTATCTTTTTTTTTTTTTTTCACACCTTGGATTTAGAGCAAGTAATAAACAAAACAGAACACAAAGAACCGGGTAGAACAACAGGAGTAGCTCATAAGTACTCTCCAGCCAGCCCCTTGATTAACCTTTCCCTGTAAAAGCTTTTGTAATTGTAACCAGCAAGGCCAAACATACGGAGTATCTAGCAATTATAAAGGATTGGTCTTAACGTAACAAACATTGCCGCTTATTAGTTGCGTTCTGAATTAGTCGGCAACAACCAATTCTAAGATCCATTTCTAAATATGTTCCATAGTTCTCATACAAAATAAGACAAAAAGTAATTCGATGGACGGAGAGTACCACAAGTCCCGATAGCAAGATTCTTTTTTTTTTCCACATCAACGAGTTTCCTGCAGAGATGCAGCAAATGTGCTGAAAGATGGAATCATCAGAGAAATGGCCCAAGGAAGACTGTACTCAGCAATAATCTTAATTCTTGAGAAAAGGATAATTGTAAACCTCAGACAGGAAATTAAACCTCAGATTTAAATGCCAGTTCTGAAGTACGCAGTAGTACATATGATCCTCCAAGATCGATAAGCATCTAGAATGCAACAGAACAAATATTTTACAGAAGAAAAATCGAGCACAAAAAGGCGTATTGAAAAAG
This sequence comes from Silene latifolia subsp. alba, assembly GCA_001412135.1. Taxonomy (NCBI): domain Eukaryota; kingdom Viridiplantae; phylum Streptophyta; class Magnoliopsida; order Caryophyllales; family Caryophyllaceae; genus Silene; species Silene latifolia. The sequence continues at coordinate 5,961 of LHUT01006384.1, read as the reverse complement.
CATAAGAAAATAATTTAAGCACGCCTTTTGCTCAAACGCCAAGAGTTCGGCTCATGGTATCTATCGTAGAGTGGCTCAATACGCTCTTGACGTTTGCGCTTGCTCATTTTCGTTGGATCTGACACTTTGAAAAATCTAGGGGCTAATTCGACCAGCCATTTTGGGTCTACAACAGTCACCTCTCGCATATATTCTTTTGTAGTCATAACCAGTTCATGGTAAATGACCCAGTCTGGTTGTCTCTGAAACAAAGCACTGCTAGGGTGGATGTAAACAGGCTGGTTCTCGACAAGGGTTCTGTAACCCTCTTGAGGATCCTTCCTCGCAGCATGAAAGAAAAATCCAGCGCAAATTGCTTTCCTTATTTTTGTGAAGTTCTTCCCAGCACTCACAACATCCAATTTATACCTGGAAAAAGAAGCAGAAGTGCTTAAGCAAAATTGAAGAGGAAAAACAACTTCTGGCAATAGTATGTGGTACTTTCTCCGTCCCGGTCATTTGTTTACATTTGGTTTTGGCACAAATACCAAGAAAAGAGGAGAGGACCAATTATTTGATGACAAGTGGACCAAATTGAGCGTGAAGGATCAAATTGTTCATCAAAAATATTCCCAAAATAGAAAGGTAAACAATTGACCAAGACCCCCCAAAATAGAATAGGTAAACAAATGACCGACACGGAGGGAGTATTTAACAGTCGCATTAAGTAGGAACATCTGAACTGGTGACTGAAGCAATTAGCTAACCACTATTTATTCATATTGTGGTACAAAATTCACTTAAACACCAGTAGAAAAGATTAAAACACACCAGTCTAAATATTTGGAAAATAGAACCACGGAATATGGTTAAGAGCAAAATTCTAAAATAGAATTCACAGAGTCATATACTCAAGCTTTTACCAAACCGGGTCGACATCATAGCTTGAAACCGTAGTAATATACTCCTATACAATATACTACCACAGAATATTTGGACTACCATTTGCAGTCCATTAGTGTTTTTATTTATCATAATGAGTTACCAGATCAAACTAGGAAAGAGCAACCAGGAGGGGAAAATGACTTCAACACTGACACTACAGGTCTACAACTAGCCTAGCCATATGAAAATAAGAAAAGGAACTATAAATAGAAACGATCAAGAAAGCACTAACAATGTCAGTCAATAGTCAGTTCTATTACGGTATGTACTCCGCAGTAATTTATAATTGACAATTAGGGATAGACAGCTTAAGACAAACGGGGCTGCATCACGTCATAAAAACACAAACCAAACAAGCATATGATAGTACAAAATCCAGCTACGTCTACAGGACAAACTTTAATGAAGCCAATTAAAGACCAAAATTTTATACTATTTTTTTGGGGGAGTGGAGCGGGGGGAAAGTCAAAGTAACAAGAACATACTTGTCCATTATACTGAGAAGTTGTTTCCTGACATCTTGTGCTCTCCGCAAAGATCGAGACTGAATAAAATTTTCAAAGCACCATGGCCCAGAAAAATTCTTTGCTTTCCAAGCCTCATAAACAGCAAGCAAAGTTAGGTGATCACCCTCTGGCTGGAAAAACTTGGCCTTCCTCTGATCAGCTTGTGCTTGCTTCTCCCTCGGCCTATAAAACACATTCCCTGTTTGAATCATTGCAATCATCGTCAAAATCTCATCACTGCAACCAAGGTCCACACTAGCCAAAAGCATCTTCGACAATGGAGGCTCCAAAGGGAATTCTGCCATCTTCCTTCCCAGTTTAGTCAAAAGACCTTCCTCGTCCAAAGCTCCCAAACTATACAGCTGCTCCATAGCAGAAATAAGAGCTTGTGGAGGTGGTGGGTCCATAAAATCAAACGAAAGAAGATCATTAATTCCCATAGCTTTCATAGTCAACGTAGTCATCCCAAGATTAATCCTCTGAATCTCAGGAATTGAAGTAGGAGACATTTCATTCCGGTAGGCACTCTCTGTATAAAGGCGATAGCATTTACCAGGCCCAGTACGACCAGCTCGCCCAGCTCTTTGTTTTGCTGATGCTTGTGAGATAGGGGTAATAACCAGAGAATCAAGCCCCTGTTTTGGGTTGTATACATTTTGCTTAGCAAACCCAGGATCAACCACATAAAATATCCCATCAATTGTAAGAGAAGCTTCGGCGATATTTGTTGCGACGACGACTTTTCTCTTCCCAGGAGGGGCTGGGTCAAAAATCCTAGATTGCATTTCACTGGGAAGGGCGCTATAAACAGGAAGAATAATCAGCTCAGGAACATTTCTGCCAAGAGCTTTCATCCTCTCATAGAGACACTGACAGGCAAAATCAATTTCCTCTTGCCCAGTTAAAAATACTAGAATGTCCCCTTCAGGTTCAGTCAAGTGGATCTGCAGAACAGTGATCAACGCTGCATCTAAATAATCAGTCTCCGGCTGCTTGGTATACAAGATCTCTACTGGGAAAGTTCTGCCAGGGATTGTGAAGATATTGCAGTTAAAAAAGTACCCAGAAAATTTATCTGCGTCCAACGTAGCAGAAGTGACAATCAAACGAAGATCGGGTCTCCGGCTAACAAGCTTTTTTAGTAGCCCAAAGAGGACATCAGTGTGAATGGTTCGCTCGTGTGCCTCGTCAAGCATAATGACTGAATATTGCGAAAGATTCTCGTCAATCAAAATCTCTCTCAGAAGCATACCATCAGTCATATATTTAATCACAGTGTCAGGCCCAGTGCAATCTTCAAACCGTATAGCATAGCCGACTTCCTCCCCTAACCGACAACCAAACTCTTCGGCAACCCTCTTAGCCACTGACATTGCAGCCACCCTACGAGGCTGGGTACAACCGATTTTACCCTTAGTGGTGTAACCTGCCTCTGCAAGGTACTGCGTCACCTGAGTTGTTTTCCCGGACCCAGTCTCACCTATCACAACCAGAACCTGGTTGTCATGCACGGCCTGGATAAGCTCTTTCTTCAACTTGTAGATTGGCAAACTCTGCCTTTGATCCTGTATAGACAGCTTTGATTTCTGTCCAAAAGTCAGTGCCTTCCCATATGCTTCCTTCTTCCACTCCGGCATATCGTATGCAGACAAACCAACACCTCTCAACTCTTGGGCAAGGTGTCTCTCTCCTGTCTCTGGCATTGGATCTTCCCAAGGCCGATTAAGATCCTTAGGAATAGAATCAAGCATTGTCCTCTGTTGCTGCTCACGAACTTCTCTCCTCTCCTTTGTCAGTGCAGAACTAAGAGCAGCTGCGCGACTTAAAGACCCCTCTGGATTCTTAAAAATCTTAACAGGTGACATATCAACAGAGTATCGAGTCTGGCCGTGAAGAAAAGCAGGTTCATCTTCATTCAACTCAATCTCAAGCTCTTCCTCAGCACCTTCTTCATGGTAAAGCATCCCATCACCTTCATCGTCAAAACTAGGAAGCTCCTTCATACTTAAAACACCCGATGCAACCAGTTGCTGGGTCTCCCACTTCTCCGGTGAACTCATACGCTTTAATGGCCGCCTTGACGGCCGAGAATGCTCCTCCTCGATAATCGGAATCCCAGAAAGCCCTACTCTAGTACCCGACCCATTCCCAACACTAGGATTCGCAATCAAAGCATCATCCTGTGGTCCCTTCTTCATTGGGAGCAAATCCTTACCGGTATTCTGATCCACATCCCTCATGGAGAAACTCAACTTCCCCGCTAAATCCGATATCAACTTCACATAAACCTCCTGGTCCCTCTTCACCACATCTTTAGCATTCGCAATCCTCCTGCTTGCCATCTGCGATATGTGCACCAATCCCTCCTTCCCTCTAAAATCCAACAATTGAACAAAGCACCCCGAATCCATGATCCTCGACACTCTCCCTTTATAAACCTGATACATCTCCAACTCAACATTCCTTTCCTTCCTTCCCCTCCTATCCTCGACATCCTCCTCCTCCTCCACATCCCCATACTTATCTCTCCTCCTCTTATCACCACGCCTCTCCCTATCCTCCTCGTCCTCATACCTACCTCTACCACCTCTCTCATCACCATCATCGCGCCTATCCCTTTCTCTCCCCCTATTTCGCCGATCATCATGCCTATCTTCTCCCCTATCTTTATACCTCCCTCCCCTATCACTCTCCCTTCCTCTATCCCTTCCCCTATCTCTATCCCTATCCCTATCTCGTCGACTACCACTACGACCACAATCATCATCCTCCACCGGAGCATTCTTCCTCCGCCGCTCTTCCGCCTCCGCCTCAATCTCCCTTTCCAATTCCCTAACCCTATCCTTACCATCCTGTATCGACAACCCCGTAAACTTCGAATCCTTCTCATTATCACCTCCATTATTATCACCCCCCTTAGGTTTAGGCGGTAAAATCGCATGAATAATAGTTAACAAAGTTTTAACAAAATAATCAGGCATTTCAGCACCGTTTTTCTTCAATTCGGCATCAAATTCATCTACAGTTTCACAACTATGCCCTAAATCGGTAATAAACTCGGCGAGAACTTTGTCGGAAGAACCTACGTGAGTATCTAATTCGGAACATACCTTGGATACTAAGGAAAGATACTCAAGCTTCTTCAGTGCCTCGTCCTTTTTATCGTTCTTCGCCTTGGTCGCCATTGTTATTGTTGGTGTAGAGAGAGATTCGAAGGAATTGAATTGGAACAAATTGGGGAAAATTTTTAGGGTTCTTATAAGTACCGTTTTAAATTGGAATCTGATTTGCAATAGTTTTAAAGAAAATCAATCAATCATACGAGCAGACCGAGTACACCGACTTTATGTTAAGTACGGGACTACGGGAGTAGGGATGGGCGGATGGCAGTGCTCCAAGACCTGACCCAGACTCATCGGATCGGACTCGAAAGAAGTGAGTTAGGTTCAATAATATAATCTGAATCTGTGTGGATTTAGGTATGAGATTCAAATTCGACCCGTTATTTTATTAAAAAAAAAAAAAAAAAAAATTATTTTCAAATCAAACTTGGAATTGAATAAAATGTTAAACATTATGGAATGGAATGAAAAGGTTGGGTATGAGATTAGAGGGGGGTCGAAATGGATTTAGAATCCATCCGTATTCTAACTCCATTCCAAAATAGCTCGACCAAACATTATAATGAATCAAATCTATTCCATTCCATTTCAACTCTCCCAATCAAACACCCCCTTAAAGGAGAATGTCAACTCACAATATGGTTAAGGTGTTCTTTCATTCACTCCATAGAACAAACTGAGACCGCCACTCCACTGCGGGCGGTGGATTGACGATCACCACTCCACCACAGACAGTCAACCTGACCACCATTGACTCCCATATCCTCTTTCTCCATTATTATTCGGACACGGGTCACGGCCCACGGGTGTGTACCCAAGTGTGAAACTCAGCTATTTTATGAGAAATGGTCAAGTATTTGGTCTAAAACCAAGTGTCGAAATGTCATACCAATGTTCAAGTATCAAGTATCCGACATGGGTATGTGAGCTCAAATAAAGTGTCAAAGTAACATATTTAATTTTAGCTCTCTCTTAGATTTAATTTTGCTAAATTTTGATAAGCTTAACTTATAAGAGTTGAACTTAACATATCAGAATTTATCTTTTCTGAACTTAACTTATAAAAGTTTAACTTTTCTGAATTGAATGAATCTTAACTTTTATAAGAGTTGGGGTATCGTCTGGGTGTTCCGTTATTCACGGTATCTAGGCCCTGTCCTGCTTGCTCTCGGGTTTTTGCTGGGGATGTTTTTGGGGACCACGCTGTTTCTTGTACTGGTACTGTGGGCGTTAAACATCGGCATAACCTTGTCCGGGACACTCTTTTCGACATCTGCTATAGATCTGGTATTACTGCGGGGAAGGAGGTTGATATCGGTTTGGTTGATGGGCATGGTGGCTCTCTTCGTCCTGCGGATTTATTGCTTTATTCTTGGGACAGGGGGCGTGATGTGTGCGTCGACCTGACA
>LHUT01006382.1:15325-26660 GCA_001412135.1 Silene latifolia subsp. alba | reverse complement strand
CAAAATCAATGGATAAATGTTCAGCCTATTGACGGAGCACTTATTGCTATTATTGGTGATATGTTTCAGGTAAATGATACAGTACTTCAATGTTTTTGATTCAGTAACCGTCTGTCAATGCAATTCTCGACTGTTTATCAGTTTTGTATATTTTCAACCGGCAATGCTGAATAACCGGTTTTGTTTCTTGTAGCTTATAAGCAATGACAAGTTTAGAAGTGCTGAACACAGAGTGGTGGCCACGAAACAAGGACCTCGATTGTCTGCAGCATGCTTCTTTTATCCAACCGCGATGAATCAAGAGCTAAATTTTCGGCCTCTAAATGACTTACTCTCTGATGACAGTCCTGCATTATACAAAGAGATCACACATTCTGAATACCTCAAGCATCACAGATTACATGGAAATTGTGCTTCCAAAACTCTTCCTGGTTTACGATTATAGTTCAGATCAATTCATTATGAATACGCCTCACCCACTTCGCGATACACTCTTAAAACTTAAAAGAGTATGTTACATAGATTTAAGTAAGCAAAATCCGATGTGCGATTCACTGAGGCCGAGTTAAGTCAATTCGGGAATTCTGACTTTGTGTTTTCTGTACTTGTAATTCAGTAAACATTTATTATCAAGGCAAAAGTTTACTGGTTGTCCAGATTATTACATAATCTAACAAACGACGAAATAATTACACCAAAAAAAAAAAGACAAACAATGCCCTAATTCCTTGGCTTAATCCAAGAATGAACTGTAGAAATTTAAAAAGAACAGTTTACAGTTGTAAGTTACAGCCGAAATTGAGTGAGAGCTTTGGAGCCAGCATTTCCTTTGGGAATAAAGCATTGAACATAATCAGCTTGACTAGTCGCCTTGTAGAGAGGCGTAACACCATCCACCAGGAGCTCGTTTATTGGTCCATATGCTCGGTCTTTGTTTTCGCAACTTGGACAGAAAAAGCAGGCAACTGATACTCTCGGTCCTACTGGACTGGCTAGTACCCTGTGTTCTGCACTGTGGAATATGTCATTGCTGACAAGCTGCGTAAAACCAGAAGCGTGATTTAGTCTTTTTGCAAGAAAATTACAGCAAAGTCCAGTTTCTCGAGTTTTTCGGATTTATTTTGCCAGGACTAATTATTTGAAAATCGCGTCAAACTGTCTGCAATCCCTAAACATAAGATGTGCAGACAATAGGACCGATAATGAAAATTGTGCACACAACTGTTTCAACAGACTGCAACTCCGAAACATAAAAAGTGCAGACAATTAACGAGTTATTTTTCTTTTGTCCGTCACATTACAGAGCCAAAATAATCATGAATAATTGTCGTATGGAAATCATCAAAACAAAGCTTAAAGCATTAGCTTATTTACCTGCAACATGTCACCTATGTTAGCGATAATGGATCCTTCCATGGGGTTCACATCTACCCACTGATTTTCATATAAAACCTGAAGTCCATTAATGTTGTTATGCACAAGAATGGTGAAGAAATAAGGATCGGAATGCTGAGGTGTCCCCATCACTAAGGATGGTTCAGGACAAGCGGGATAATAGTGACAGTTCAGTTTCTGAGATTCCATGCATTGCATCATTTTCAGGTGGTTACTGTTTAATCCAAGTGCCTCAGACAGTAATGCTGATAATACGTCTTGCAGTCTAGTCGTATAGTCCAGGTAATCTGACATCGGTTTTCTGCAAAGGAAAAAAATAGCCAGTTGGAAAAGACAACGATAATTATATTCCGAAGCATAGAATTAAAAATACAGGTTACGGTCACAGTCGTGGTATCAGATATTACCTGCAGACAGAAGGCAAAACTTGACCCTCTTCAATAGAGCCCTTCTCAAAATGACAAGTAATTGTATCCTTCCACAAGGCAGTCTGAAAAACACGATGCAACGAGAGACGATACTGAACCATACTTGTTTCATCACGGGAGTAAAACTCGCTCTTCAACTCCACAGGTTGCTCATTAAACTCCTGAACACAGTCTAACAACCCTTGTATGACTTCCTTAGGTAACCCATGATTAATCAGCTCAAACATTCCCCATGTTCTCGATGCTTCAAGTATTTCACCAACAACCCGACTCCTTCTATCCCCTTCTTCCAAGTCTCGGAGATCAACGACAGGAATTCGGAGACTGGTTTTACAGGTTTCAGCTGATGCATCCTGTTGATGCTCTTTTGGGTAGATGAATATGTCAGGAACTTTGGTGATTCCTGAATCAACAAGTCCTTTAACTCCTGTTTTTGTTTTTTCGAGTTTAATCAACTCTTCTTCTCTACTGGTTTTTGAATCATCCATTTCAGAAGCTTTAGATTATTGTGTAGGTACGTTGATTTATGCGATCCGAAAGTTTATCCTAAGATAACCAGACCATAGTTTATCATATGTCATGTAATATATTTATACAAGTTGGTTCACTTTCCTACAAGAATAGAATATATATAGGCTGTGCAGCCTCTGTCTCAATCATTTGTTTACTTTTGATTAAGATACCCACACGTAAACAAATGATTGGGACCGACGGAGGCAGTATTAAATATTATTGACTGACTCATATTAAACAGTTGGTTGATGATCATCTTGGAAAGGTGCATGATTGTTTTCTTTTGGAAGGAAGCACATGACATGTTTGTATAGTACAACTGTACAGGTAATCTCTCTTTATAGACTTACCACTAGGTAAAGACATCTTCGACTACAAGTCGGAAATTTTCTAGATTAAACGATGGATTCACGGTTATACATTGTTGAATCATCGTATAGACGAAGTCACGTAAATTATCAATTATCGCGGCAAATATAAGTCGCGCGAAATTCTTAAATGACGTAACACAATGGCGCTCAACGGAGTTTGAACTTGGAATGTGTCGTAGTTAGTACCTTAATCGTAGTCACTAAGCTAAGATCTCATCGGTACAACCTTACTCTTTATATTCATGTCAAAAGTTACAGTGTTACAAATCCCGAAAGAGGGCAGAACTGAAGAACACACAAAACAAACAGCGAATGCAATCCTGAAATAGAAAGGTACAAACCTATCTTATACTCGAAAAGAGAAAACAGTTTCGGAGTTGAAAGGTGCAAACTCTAACTAGTGGTAATCAAGAAAAGAAAACTTAGTAAAGAAAACCAAACACAACCAAATCTTCGGCTATATACCGCTAATAACAACTCACAGAACTTTAAGAACACTTGCATGAAGTTCCGGTCACCAAACTAGCTAGTCTTTTTACACAGAAGTTTTGGATTGTAGAATCTGGACAAGTGACCACAAAACATCCATGCGGTGCAAGTTCCGGTTTCCCTGACCCTGCAACGTCATTACATTAATCACCTCCTTGCATTAACGACCATGACAGGAAATTTCTGTACGAGTAAGATTTAGCCAACAATGATATATTTCAGTAGTTAAAGATTACCTCAACAACGAACCGCATCCATGTTTTGTCTCCACGACCGTCTGTGATGCCTTTAAGAACGGTCAAGCCTAGGCTTCTGATAGCCTCTGTTATCTCCAGAAAATAGTCGCAATCATCACATAACATCTGTACATATTAAACCGTAAACTATCAGGCAACCGAAAGTTCTGACAAGAAGGCGAAATTCTACATAAATGTCTTTTTGAGCCGATGATTTGACGGACAGGCTTATACACAGTACACACATACCTCTATTAGCATCTGTCCATTCATATTAAGATTTTCGACTAGGATAGGGCAAATTTTCATATGCCCTCCCACCTCCACAGCCCAGCTTGAACCTTGCTCATAACCCGATCCTAGCACTCCCATCTCATTGCAATCCTACAAAGACGATAGAGCATAAACGTCAAACGTTTAAGGAGTTTAGCAAGATCTATTATGGAATCTGTTTGAAATATCTATTGATGATTGACGGACAGGCATACCTTTGATTTAGCACAGTTACTAAGCTTATCAGAATGCTTAGTAACGTTTTGCATGAAAGCCATGTGCTTTATTGTTCGCTCTAGCAATGAATCAATGCTACACTGCGTAAGTTAGAAGAAAATAATTTATCAATACTTTATAATTTCATAAGAAGAAATTCAAAAGTTTACATTTCACTGAGAAAGTCATTACCTTTGATCCATTAGGCACCAGCTCTCGAAGCTCTTTAATGCGGTCTTGGATTAGCTGCCTATCTCTAGGCCGAGGCCGGCTATTCTCCCCAGGTCTTGCCCTTTTCTTGTTGGGTTTACCCGGTTCAACCGACGACCTAATTCTGTAGGAATCTGAGGAATTCAAGCAGTTTTGTGAACTTTCCTCTAGAACAGACGAGCAACCCATTGAATAACGGGACGAGCCAATTGTATGGCTTGTACTGATAGATGGCTCGGGCATTCTTTCAGTGGTCAACATTGAGTCAAACGTAGAGATTGACTTCGATTTCTTAAGTGCATCCTTACGACAAAAGTCTGCCACGACAGCCTCTAAAAGATGATCTTTGCCAGAATTGGACGTGAGCATGCTGCTTTCTACAGTTTCTGGCATATGGGAAGTCGAAATATCTTCAGGCTTTTGGATATCATAAGGAAAAGGATAGCATTGTTTAAAGAATGCAGGACCTAAAGCTTCGTGCAGCTCGGTGCCAGCAGAGAACATGAAGGATGAATTTAAGTCGCCTGAGGTCTCGAGGCAATTAAATTCTGGAAGAATCTCTATATTCTTCTCCACATTTTGTTTGGCCGTAGGATCTAAAGCCCGCAGTTCGTCAATCAAAGTTGTATTTTCTGTAACACAACTCTGTGAAGGATAACAAATTTGTCTATTATCATTAGCACCACAACCATTTTCGATCTTAGTATTACTACTACTGTAATTTGGGCCGCTCAGTAGATCTGTAGATTGATTAATTTGGGCCGAGAGCAGCCCAACTGGCCCATTAAGATGCACACCAGGCAATGAAGCCCGAGGATAATCTATATGCTTCTCAAGAGATGGAATATCAGCAGAATTAGAAGAATTGTGCTCCTTGTTGTCGGATTTATCAAGTAGGTAACTTTGAAAAACATCTGGACTCGAAACTCTTGACGGTATGTCCGGCTGCAAAGAAGAAAGCTGAGTTCAAGCTAGATGGGGTAGAAACATATGTAGCACTTATGCAGAGGAAAAATCGAATACCATTTGCAACATATGCTGGAGGTTGCATTGTACTGGAATCTGGACCTGGTATGGTGAGTATTGAAGAGAGGAAAATACATCTCGTATATGAGCCAAGAAATGCAGGTTCTCGTTTACCTACAAACCCACAAGAACCAACAATTAACAGTGAGTAATGAAAAATGTTAAAAACGGATATTACGTGTATGGTGACTTTTTGTCTTTTTTACAGAGTTAGTGTAATAAAATGGAAGGGCATTCACTATGTTGAACATTAAGTCGAACATAACTCACTTTATTTATGGAGCCGAACTGTATAACTCCATGAGGAACAACAGCTGCAACAACAATGGTCTGCAGAAGAACACAATTCACGGTAAGAGAAGCTTTAACTAGCAATTGATACTTGTACGTCAATGTAGCAGGGTTGAAAGAGTAACGCATTCTCACAAGGTCACAACAATATGACTACACAACAACACCCGAATGCCTCAGACCTCGGAGGCTTCTGCAAATGACGGGCAGGGAGGTCGGATCTAAAACAGCCTTGCCACTATGTTAACAACATAGAGAGGTTGTTTACACAGGACCACTATGAAAATTGCGTTAAAAAATTGTATCTAATGATCCGTCCGACCCAATAAAAAGAGCTGTTGCCAGATTTTAGACACTTAGTGTTAGGTCACTATGATCGCTTAAGCCTTAACAGCGATATAGTAGGCCGCTTTTCTTGGCTAAGGTTAGAGAAATATATTGCTTTGTTCCACCATAATCCAAAACCAAATAATGGCGAGTCTTTGGCAAAAATTGGAAATGGATACGATATGAGTACTCAAGAAAATACTAACAATAACATTAGGAAGAGCATACCTTGATCCCCGATGCAAATTGCGCTTTCCAACCATCACAGAACTGGAATGCAGAAACAATCAGCACGGAAGGAAAGAGAAAAGTAACTAATTAAGATCAATGAATAAGCTGGCAAAACAATTACTCGTATATTATCCAAAGAAGAAAACTCACCTCAAGGGTTGAATAAGAATCTAAAGCATGTTCATCAGCAATAATCCATTGATGCTTCCCTGTAAGAGCCACTTGGCCGACAATCCTGTTCATGAAATAGATTAGAAACAAAATACATACTGAAGTAAAATGTCCGAGGAATCGATAACACAAGAAATACTGATCAGTGTGAAAGAGAAAGGAGCAGTAGGTTTATCTGGTCAAAACTTACCCTTCTCCTAGAGTGTGTACATGGAAAGACATATTTGCCACAGCCAGGGCAAGAGAACTATGGGCATATTCCCCATCTTGCGAGCTGTCAGAAGTTTGGTTGAAGCTTTTGCTTTCTGATGGAACAAGTTTGTCTTGATTATTGTAGTAACCATCTTCCCATGTTAGTACCCTGGATTAAGTTCCATCCAGAGAACGTCAAACACAAATAAATCATAAGACTCAGTTGGAGGCTAGAATCTAAAGTGCACGAGTGAAGGCAGTCATATATACAATGTCGCACAGGCTCCCACAAATTGCAGGGTAAGGGGGGGTGGGAATGCGGGATATTGCAATATATGAAGCCTTAACCCTGCATCAAAAACACACGCTTACTCTTTTTCCAAATGACCCGTAATGAAAATTTGAAAATTGCATCCAGTGATTGGTACTTGACAATGAAAATAAGCGCAACCAGTTAAGTGAGCTGTTTGTCTTTATTCCATCATAATCTTAAGAGGAAGAATAAAGAGTGGCTTTTGAGACTAATGTCTAAGAAGAGGGCTTCAAAAACAAACGAATCATAATGCTCCACAAATAGGCTAGAATGTAGAATGCATGAATTTTGCAGGTGTATATCATTGGCTAAAACTGAATGAAATTTTACAAGATATTCTGTGATTCGTTCTCGATTTTATATTTTCTTAGTCTAATAAAAAAAACTCAAATGAAAGATCTGCAGAAGCTCCATCAGGTCCAAACATTATATATGCCAGATTCACAATTCACAGAAATATGAATTTCTGTTATCTGAACTTTTTAACCGTTTGATGAACAAGACATCATGAATATGCTACAAATAAGACATGCTACTGAAGAGTCAAGAAGCCCTAGGCTCGCCAGTTACGCAGGACATTATAACAAACTCCGATCAAGTAAGCATGAACATATGTAAATCTTCTGAATAGCATAGAAATCAACTCAAGGCATGCTACTGAAGAGTCAAGAAGTGAAAAACTCAGACTTACATTCGATCATGATGTTCAAGCGTCCAGAAAACCGCATAATTCCATTCAGTTTTCCAACACAGGCTCCGAAGCAATTGCTGTAAGTGAGTAGCCATTTTCTCACTAACCAACCAGCAAATTCAAATTCTATCACCCCCTCCCACAACTAAAGAACACTTCACCCACAACACTTGGGTTTGTTATTTCGAAACACTATCAATTTGCCACACACAAAAATCACAGCAATCTACTTACCCCCTTCCCTAACTCTCTAAATCTAACTTCCTCTATATGAACCTCTTCCTGCTTGTTTCCTCCTTAACCCTGCTCGCCGCTTTATTGGCGGTCCAACTGTTGGCAACAGCATGCAACCTCTCCCCATAATCAGTAAACAAACAAGCCTAGCACACACCCCCTAGTAATACTACTGTGGGTCGGTCTCTTGCACCTAATTCTATAAGCCCGCTGCAGACGACTCAACAAACCCTCAACAAGCTTAACAACAACACAACAATTCAAGAAAACTAATCATACCCAAATCATAATTCACTCCAAAATCACAATTCTTCAAACAAAATTCCATCATATACATACAAATTCCAATATGGGTAATTTCCAATTTCCAAAATTCCACCTTTTTCACAAAGATCCAATCTTTATCACAAATTCATATAGTTTAACTAATATCAGATGACATTGTTACTTGATATAATCAAACACAAATAAAGTATGATTAAAGGTGCAATAACTGCAATTGTAAACTAAAATTGACACTAAAAAAAGTTAAGATTGAAGTAACAAACCAATAGGAATAGGAATTATACTATAAGACCGTCGTATGTTGCGACCACATAAACTTTACTCAACTCACAACTCAAAGCTCAATTCTTGAACAATAACAAATTCCATGATCTTCTCACATTTAAAAGGGATGGTAAAAATTTCAACAAAAAGTAGAAAAGGAAAGTGACCCTTTTGCAAAAATAATATAAATAAATGGAAAATGTAGGAAAGTTTTGATCTTTGGACAACTTTAGTGTAAAAAACAATATAATAAAATCAAATGAATGTTGCTTTTTGAAATTGCTATATTGTTTTTTCTTTACTTTTCTTGCTTTTTTCAGTGAAGAATGTTGAGTGCCTCAGTCTAAAACTATGCACCCCATAATCTTATCCTGCACCCACTTGATACATGGCTTAATTTCTTGCAATTTTTTGGAAAAAAATGTTTTATTTTAATGATTTTACAAGTACCCTTTAGTGGAATTGACTTGAAATTCATGAAATTCTAGAGGAAGTATAAAAATGTTGGGGTTTTAATGTGAAAAAAAAGGAATAAAATGCAATTGAGTAGTAATTTAATGGCAAACAATATGATTTCAATGTAAGGAATTTGCTTCTTATCCACCCATCACTCATTCTTATTACATTTACCTAATAATAACAAATTAACAATAATAATCATTGGCGAATTTTGGAGGTCCATTCAGCGATATATGATTATATGAACTATTGACTTTGTGAGTAAATATTTAAAACCGAGCTACTTATTTAAAGGAGACTGAATGATAATTTCACACTTAAATATGAAAAATTAACAGGTATCAAGCCTTCTCCCACCATAACTAAGCTCCTCTACTGAGAATAATAACGATTGATCTCTCTTGTAACAGAGAAAATTATTACAGTACTATTTTATGTTAAAAGCAACCATCACATATTCTTGTTTACAAGATAATGATCATATTTTTCCGTCATAAGATCGTTACAAATGAGAATTACATTTGTGTAATAATAATAGTACTCACTTTTTGAAGGCACTCTTACAAGTTACATCCATCAAAATCAGCTTTCAACTCCCCCATCTCATAAGGCTTTTCTCCACAAAAAAATGATCTTTTTGGGTTGAAATTCCACTAATGATTTTACTGCTTAAAGTTATAACACACCCACCCACCAAGTTTGCCTATATGTGATTACCCACAATAGTAATTGTCTTTGTCATTCATCATTATATTCCTTTGGGTTTTGATTTGTATCTTTATCTCAAATCTTTGTGTTTTTCCTATTATAAGTCAACAGATTTTGACCCCTCTAGAAGGTAAACAAATTGTCATTAGGTTTACCATGGATCTTCATCACGACTCTCATAAGTTACGATGGAAGAAAATTGATCATTTTATAATAAGTTTACCTATTTAGATAAAAAATTATCACTATAATCCACATTCGATATTCAACATTTTAGCGTAATAACAAGTATTATTTTCAAGATATCCCAATTCTAAGAAAGAGTTGTAACTTTTTTATAGTATTTTTTATTTATTTCATCCAATTTAGTTCGGATTTGAGCCGGTAAAAATCATTAAAAATTCATAATGCAGACTTTGATATTCAACATACATTGTTTTCATGATATTCCTGTTAGGGTGCAAACCCTTATCCCACATCGATAGAATAAAGATGAAAGATCATCTTTATAAGTGTCCAGAAATTATAATAGTATGAGGCCTTTTGAGAAGGAGCCCAAGAATAAATCCGTGAGGGNNCAGATGCAGCAGAAGCCCAACACGTGATATTCACGCTTCCGCACAACAATTCCAATTCTTAAAAAGAATTGCAATATTTTATCGTTTTTTTTTCATGTATTTCATATAGTTTAGTTTGAATTTGAGTTGGGTAAAACTATTAAGAATTTTTTCTCATGAGTTTTAACACAGCTGTATTCTATATACCAAAAACTTATACACAAAATCTCTTATCAGTTGATCTAAGTGATTATGAACGTAACTTTTTATCATTGACGATATAGGAGTACGATTTTGAATTCATTCATAATTCATAACATAGTAATTGTGAGTTTCTCGACTTGCACCACACCAACTCAACATTATCTTCCATGCATAATGATTTACTTGAATAGTGAACTTCTTAGTTATTATTGCCATTCATAACTAATCATTTTTTCCAATATACCCTCAACCTTTTACTTTTCATTTTTATATTCAACATTTCGGCTAAGTAAATACAACATTTTGTAACTTTTTATGAAGGATTAAAAACGTGGTGAAAAAGTGACATTATAGTAATTTTAATCATGGTAAATACTAATCATGTTAATTTGCTTTAATTAATTAAGATGATTCACTTTGTTAGAAGTGTATTATAGATGTCATTCACCTATTTACTACCTTACTTGTAAAAGGGAACATGATTTTGATTTAATCATTTAGATTATACAATGATTATAGTTCTTGTATTGACATCATATATGCTATATTGACTATACTTATGACTTATGAGCACTTGGATTAACTAATAAAGTGTTATTTAGCTTAACCAGATGTCTCGAGTTCAAGAGAATAAAATCTTCTTAAAACATGAAGTATGAGGGAGAATTTTACCGTTTCACTGATTCTACCCAGACCAGCTTAAATCTGGACTCAATCGAATGATATGGTGTACTAAAACAAAAACATATATGCTAAATTGACAAGGCATTGAAGGTAACATAGTCTTTTACCTAGTCAACTATAAATATCACCTAACACAAAACTTCAAACAATATTATCAGAATGAGTTTAAATTATCGACATAGATTAGTAGTCGCCTTTATATATATACCAACTAATGTATGTACATCGTATAATACATGTACACATCATGTAATTAAGCTCGATTTTACACTAATATTAGTATTCATATTCTTTGCCCTCACTATTCATGTAAAGCTTTTGACCTTTTTGTTCATTATTTTCTCATTTGTTTTTCGCATTCCCAAATAAAAGAGCTTTGTACTATGAAACTAATTCCAAAGTAGAGTGATTCATAGAAAAATAATAATAGAAAAATACGCGAACTATTCAACATAATATTTTATAATGATAACTAACATGTTTGAATATAATTACTTATATAATTTTATCCGTCCAAATTTCAAGCTATCAAACATAAAAAATTATGGGAAAATGCACGCGGTGCCC
>LHUT01006382.1:0-11796 GCA_001412135.1 Silene latifolia subsp. alba | reverse complement strand
GATCGAACTCGAGTTTTACTTTATGAGCACAAGTCGAGCAAGGCCAAGCTCGGGCTCGGCTCGTTAACACCCCTACATGCAACCTAAATCTAACCAACTCTTAACCAAGCCCACCAAAAGGGCTTGTCGAATCGAATCGACTCAACTTATTTACACAGAACACGGCCATCCTAAGGCCATTGGCGTGGTTTGGGGTTAATGCACTATTTGAACCTGTGATATCTGACATTCAGTGGCAATTGTTCAAGCATAATGGTTTGACGGCTAGAGAGTAAGAATCAATAACTGTTTAAATTTGTTTCATTAAGTTTTTTTTAAATAGTATATCAATAATACTATTTTTGTTGTCTTCTTGTTATTTTTGTAGGTTGAGCAAATATCAACCGGTTTTTGATTGAACCATATGAGCATTACTCTGCACAACATTTGTGATGCCTTCTCTGCAGAGCATGATGACTATAACTACATACTCCATAGTAGTCTTTTTTGTGTATTAATACTTATAAATACTTTAGAATTCACACGATAACTAACAGTGTTACAAACTCGAGTTCACATATGTTTTTGGAGTACTTTGAATCCTTTAAATTCATCCTGTATTTTGAATTGATTATTGGAGGGAGAAATTTTGTTACTCACAGCATTTGTGATGCTTTCTCTGCACAGCATGATAGATATAACTACATACTCCGTAGTAGTCGTTTTTGTGTATTAATACTTATGATGTGTTCGCCAAAGATTTGCTTTTACTTCTAACAACATATACCAAAGAAGAATTTCTTTGCCACTAATCTACTTTTCCATGATATATACTGTACCATTTTATGTAGTCATTGTTGTATCAGTTGGATGGCAATATCAGGTCATAGCCTAGCACATTTGTTTATCTGGTTCTCATCTCACCTTCGTGTCCATGTTAATGTCAAAATTTCCGATACAACACCACACTTCAGCATTTCATATTAAGATGCACACACTCTTGCCGCTTTAACCCGGTTCTCACTAACCAATAACCACGTAGCCTAACCTAGTGACATTAGCCTTGACTTATGTTGAGCTCAAAAACTACTAATCTGTCCTAGACTTCTAGCCACGTGGCATTTTTAAATGATTTATTCAATGCAAGTGGTGGAGCGTTTTACACTCATTCTCCGTCATATAAATCCATAGCTAAAAAGAAGCGTAAATTGGTTGAGACATACCAAATCGGAATACGTTTTATGGATTAGCAAAAAAAAAAACGACTTTCAATATATGGTGGAAATATTGGATTAAGTGCAACTAACTACATACATTGCAATAAAACGGATTACAATGAGGACAATTAAGAATTGAAGCCATGATCTCTATTGTTTCAAAACTGGGGCAGATGTGTATCCTCTTAACAATGATACCGATCAAATGTTTTACCTTAAAGCCTTAGGCAATGTTCTTTGAAGTTTATCTTAACTAATGAACGTGATAGTATCAAGAGATCGGAGAAATAATCTCTTTTTTTTGTTCTCTTAATCAAATTGCTTTCCTTAGCTTCAAAACTTTCGCCAAAGTCCCACGTCTTGGGAGCAACATTGTAAGAGATAAGAGTAGCTCTGTCACTAGTAGCAACATTATGATCCAATTTTGTCCCTAACTCCTTAACATTGGAAGCCATCCAGTTAGTGAACCCTTTATCTTCACTCCGATCATGTCGCCTACACCTGCAACATTGTTGATAAGCACTGAGATGAATGCACCTGATCCATCAATTGCAAACCGAATGCCTCATTCCTCTCTACACTTTATCCTGCCATGTAAAAGAAGTCAAAATTCAGGCTTTTAAGGCAAGGATGCGAGAATCATCCTCCCTAACCTGTAAATACCCTGGTGGAAAATTGAACTTGTCACCATAATGTCACAAGTTCAAGTCATTACAAATCAAAAGATGCTAATCCACCCCAGTGTAAAATACAATGGTCACTAGCCCTTGAAAATAGAACGGTAGTATGCAGGTAGTTTGTTGAGAGAAGAGCAAAATGAAAACTACTTTCAAGAGATCTTGCATTTTTATGATGAACACCCATTTGTTTCTTCCATTACTTATAACCTAATTATGTACGGAATGAACTACTAACCCACCTTCATTACATGATGCCTGAGTGAGAGAGTGATGAAATGTGAGGCTGAGTTGAAGTTAAATGAAAGAAGTTTAAAATGTAAAAAGGTTAGGGTTAAGCAAATAAAGAGTCATGCATGAGGTCAACAACAAAATGTTATAAGAGGAAGTGGATTTTTGGTAGGCTTTCACAAAAAAAAAAAAAATAATCAAAGCTCAAACTCGACTCGGATTTGCTCAAATTCAACTAAAATTTAACCTCAAGAGATACGTTAAACCAAGAACTCATCAAGCCATAGAATAAAAAAAAAAAAAAAACGAAGTACAAACACACCTCAATACATTTCAAAACCGTATAGACCTAAATCTAACCGACTCTTAACCAAGCTAACCAAAAAATGCTTGTCGAATCAAATCGACTCACCCAATTCAACTCGACTCGAGTCGACTTATTTTACACAGGACACAGCCATCCTAAGGCCATTGGGTTGGGAATTCGAACGCCTTCAGCAGTCGGTCTTCGCAGTTCGCATCCCCAATCTCCCCAGAAATCGCAGGTCAAAATTGCAAAACCCTAAATTAAAAAAATCACCAAAAGTCTCTTAACCATACAACGCAATCATTGAAGAATTAAAGTTGTAGATCACGAAACGCTGCAATTCGACGCGTATTCAATCTATACCCAACAATTCGATTCAGGTAATTGTTTTATAATATTTTAATTTACGAATTACGTAAGAAAGTTTAGTTGTGTAAAAGTACAATTTTTATCATCAATTTTATCTTCTGGATTTGTCTGAATTATTGGGTTGAATTGAAAAATTAGGTTTCTCGATTAAAAGTAGTATAATTGAAGCTCTTTTAGTTGGATTAAAAGTGTTATTTAGGTTTTTTTTACTTGTTTTATTGTATTACTAAATCTGCAGCTAACCCTATTTTTCGATTGCTCGTCGAAATAGCTTGATTTTGTTTGATTTGATTTGGGGATCATGTTGACGCACTAATATCATATATTGGGATGTTTCGTATTTGAGGCTAGGGTTAGTGAACTTGAATTTGTGTCAGTTTTTGTACTTGGTATAGCGAGACACGGTAGGCGTGCTTAGATTGAAGGCTAAGTGAGGCGATCCCCTTAACGCTTCGCCTGTCTTTAGTATCCCTTGTAGATGAACTGCAGCTACCACGGGCGCTACTGTGTAATTGATGTCTTCCTCTTTGCCACATTATCCATTGCTCTAAAGTCTAAATTTCGCATTATTGTACGGAATTTGGGTAGTAAATATGACTTTGTTAGCAAAATATCGCGGCTTTGTGTCTTTGAGGAGTGCGCCTTTGCCTTACGCCTTTTAAAACTAAGTTTTTGTAGTTGTAGTTGACTGTTGGTACTGAGTTATATGTTAAGTTCTAAAGGTTGTTTGTTTAGGAGTGGTTGTTGCAAGAGATAATAATGGCTAGTTTGGCATCTGGAGAATCTGCTGAAGCAGGGTCTCACAGAATGTCTCAAGAAAGATCCGAGGATGGTGGCCGATGGTACTTTTCTAGGAAAGAAATTGAAGAACATTCGCCATCTAGGTCCGATGGTATTGATTTGAAGAAAGAAGCTTACCTGCGCAAGTCATATTGCACATTTCTGCAGGATTTGGGGATGAGACTTAAAGTGTAAGTACTCTTTGATTATATCCCCTTCCCCCTCCCCCTCCCCCGCACGATTTTAGGGCCTTACCGTGTGCTTGTATATAATGCTGGAAATATTATTATTCTAGAATATGGACAGGTTAACCATGAGTGTTGGCAGCTCACACCTGTGATATCGTGGTTTGTGAAACTAATTTTTGACTGTATCCTTACACTGTTGCTGGTGTCAAAACTTCGTTCCTTTTCTGGTGCTTGTTTGTTTTTCATTTCATGCTGTTATACACTCGTTGATACTTTCTCCTGGCCTACTTGTTTTGCACTTCCTCTTTGAATATAGTCTGGGATGTGAGGTACTGTTAAGGAGTGGGGTTTAGCTGTGTGGAAACTAGAATGTGCTAGGAGTGTAGGGCAGTAGTAATCAATCTAATGGCATAAGTGTAGTCCAAATAAAATAAAATAAAAAATCAGATCATCCTCCTTTTTCGAGCTCCGGGTGCAAGTGTAGTACGTAGGAGAAGCAGCGTCAATGAAAGCTATTGAAGGAAGGAATTTGTGGCAAGTGTGCGAAAGGCTTCATGATGTTGCCAATAATGTTCATTTATTTTGAGACTATAATGTTACCTTCGTGGGTGTTAGCTTTGGCTGCTTGCAGCGGAATAATATAGTCTAAAGTGAGTTTTCAATAATTATTTGATTAAAATCGAGTATTTTGTAAGGATGAGTATTATGTTAAACAACCTCTTTGTGTTGCTAGCACAAGGGTAAGACTTGGTACATCCGAATTCCGACCCCCCTTACCCCACAATTTAGGCACTGGGGTAATGTTGTTGATGATGTTGAGTATATTATGTTAAACTCCTCCCCTTCTCACACTGGTAGGAAAATCAACTTTTCGGCAGTTGACTCTTCCATAGATTCATTTAACAGAGAGTGAGAATGTGGGTGTAATTTCTTAAAGTGGGTAGATGAATCAATGACGCGATGGAGTCAAAGGCCAGAAAACTGACTTTTCCCACTGGAAGTGAGAAAGATAAGCGTTTACATAGATTTGATATAAAAGGAAGCGTTTCACAACTAGTTAACTTTGTGAGAGATTTTTGCGAGGGTGAAAATTATAAAGGGGCAATGTGGGTATTCATTGGATAACAACCAGGGGGTGATTCCAATATAGAAAATACACCGTGGGGGTGACAACCTTGTAGAAATGACACCAGTAAGTTGACAACATGTACATAATGAGAACAAAGTAATTATGCTATCATGATTCATCTTATCTATATAAGGAAGAAAAGACAAGCGATGATTCAAGTGGAGAATATGTCAACAAGACTCCAACTTTGTATCAATTCCAAAAAATGAAGTTTGTATTCTTGATGTATAGAAGCAATGTCAAGTGCACCACTAAATCGCCACTAGAATCATCTTCCAAACTTATGGAACTCAACCCTTACTAACCCTCCTTTCTCAAGTGAGTTTGATATCTTTAGAGGGGGCACCTTGACAGGGCTCTTAGTTTGTGCCTTCCGAAGCTCGGATTATAGCTTTATGTAATGGGCTGACAAGTAGGCTGATAGGCTCGTATGAATTCGATTTGGTGAAAACTGTATAGGTATATTAGTTTCGAACTCAGGGTTTTCCCTCATAAAGAGACTGTTAATTTGCTAGTTATTACTACTATTTTGACTGCCCATTCTCGAATCTCGATATTGGTAGCATGTTTGAGACCTCAGATGTATTTATTTGAGTCTCAGTGATCAATGTATGAAGGATTGACTTAAGTCATCACAATGACTTTAAATCAAAGAAATTAGCACCTATTTTATTTTCATTCCAAGGGGAAAGAATGAAGCATGTGACCTTTTCTAAATCATTTGCCATCTACCCTCACAGGCTTGTCATTGGGTCTGGTGGTGAAAGTGATATCCGATAGTGCAAGTCAATTTGGTAAATATGTTTTGCGGTTTGCATAAATGTACTCAACCATCTCAATGTGTTTTTTGTGGTTATTTTATTTATTTATTTGGAAAACTCAGTAGAACGAACTTTGGTTCTTTGTCTTGTTATGTGTTGTGTATCAATTGTAGTTTTATTGGAGCTTTGACATATAAGTTTTTCAATACTGCAGACCTCAGGTCACAATTGCAACTGCAATTATTTTCTGTCACCGGTTTTTTCTGCGCCAATCTCATGCTAAGAATGACAGAAGGGTATGCCCATACCTGAAGTGAACCCATACTATCTCTATGTCGGACTTTTTAACCAAAATATGATTTATAATCTGGGACACTTTCTGATTTGCATATTGGGTGAATGCAGACTGTAGCCACAGCTTGTATGTTTCTTGGAGGGAAAGTCGAGGAGACTCCACGACCGTTGAAAGATGTTATCATTGTTTCATATGAAATCATTCATAAAAAGGATCCTGCTGCAGCCCAGAAGATTAAGCAAAAGGTACTGTTCTGCATAGTAACGTAGTTTCTCTTGAACTTTTTTTGGTATTGCTATTTGTTTTGATGTAGGACTCGGAGCTGTTTTGCCCTTCCTGATGAAAAGGGTTCTAGATAGTCTTTGGTAATTTGTCCACCTCCATAGCTAAATTTTGCCTTGACAAAGGACCTTAGGGAAATTTGGAATGGCTCATGGATGAACTGAACCTTTAGATTCATGATGACCTTTGGTTTGAAAACTCAAGAGAAGACAGGTCTAGCTTGTTTTTTTTGCTCTCACTGTCTTCTCTAAAAGGTTATGTGCTACTGTTCTTCACACCATAAGTCTTGCTGTGTTTCCGACTTTTTTTTGTCTCCATCATATGATTTTCTTATAGAATTAGAAATTGGGGAGAATGGGTGACATAATTTTAACATAGTTCTCACAAGTAAATTCCGTGTTAAACAAAATGAATTGGCTTTAATTGGTTCTCGCCTTCTCGGTATCCTGTATAGTCTGTAACTCAGTAAAGTGTTTGCTCTCGAGCACTAGAAACCTGATCCCTGATTCTACTGTACATATTAGAGCTAAGATGTGGATCCTTATTGTTGTGAATAATATTGCAGGAGGTGTATGAACAGCAAAAAGAGCTAATTTTAGTCGGAGAAAGGCTTGTGCTTGCAACTCTTGGTTTTGATCTTAATGTGCAACATCCTTATAAACCACTAGTTGAGGCGATTAAGAAATTCAAGGTTGCACAGAATGCTTTGGCACAGGTTGCGTGGAATTTTGTCAATGATGGGTATGATGCATCTGAAAATCTTATACTATAAGATGAAGATCTTTCTTGCATACCCTTGATTGACTCTAAAAATTGGCCATGTAGGCTGCGGACATCTCTTTGCTTGCAGTTTATGTCTCATCACATAGCAGCAGGTGCCATTTTTCTTGCGGCCAAGTTCCTTAAAGTGAAACTTCCATCTGATGGCGACAAGGTTTGGTGGCAAGAGTTTGATGTCACCCCACGTCAACTGGAGGGTTAGTCCTTTAACTAAGCTAGCTATGGGACCGTAGCAGTAGACACCCCCTCCATCTCATTTTTATTGCCCACACTCGACTCCGTTGGTCAAACAAGTTCAAAACTTTGACCTATGTTTTCTGTTAACAGCCAATTTTTTTTTAAAGAAAATAATGAAATGAGATTCGTTTTGATCACATGTGACAAATTTTAAATTTTACATGATATGGAGAAAATTATGGTTTTCCAATGGAACCAAAGACTCATTACTCTTTGGTTATGGATTATAATGGAATAAATCAAAATGGTTCACTAAAGTGGCTGCNNCGTACATCCGACCCCCCTTACCCCGCAATTTGCGGGAGCCATTGAGGCACTCGGGTAATGTTGTTGTTGTTGTTGTTGTCGTATGGAGAAAATTATGGTCATAGTTGACGATGATTGATCACCAAGTTAAACGGGGAATCTAATATTGGGATGATAGTATTTCTATGATTTGTTTCATTCAATTAGTTACTCTTTCTTTTTCTGTTCTTCCCTACTCCATTCAAGAAGCGGATAGTTTTAAGAAGCCTAATGTATTTATCTATCTCAAACTGTGATGAAATGTTTGTTGAACTCACGCGCATTGTTATGCTTTTGTAGAGGTCAGCAATCAAATGTTGGAACTGTATGAACAAAATAAAGCACTGCCTAGCCATGTTAGTGAAGCTGAGGGTAGTGTGGCAGGAGGGGCAGCTAACCGGGCAGCGTCAAAGACTGTAACGGAAAATCACCTACCTAATGGTAACTCATCTCAAGGTGGAGCTACTGCCGATCAATTACCCGATTATTCAGACAAACTTGAAGGACCTCCTAGGAGCTCTCAGAGTAAGAGTAATGACTGTGGCAGCTCAGACCACAAATTCCACGGGGACCCAAAAGACCGCGAGCCACTTGTTCATCACGAGAGTTTGGAGGAGATCCAAAATGTTGGAGGAAATAGAATAAAAGACGGGGAACAGGCTAAAGACAAATTCCATACCAATATAGAGTCCAAAGACGCTGCGCCAACCCAGTCGCCATTTGAAACGATTGAGAAGATAGATACAAACAAGTTGAAAGAATTACGTGAAAAGAGAAAGAAATCTCGAGGTGATGTGATTCGTAAGAAAGACTCAATGGATGAGTTTGATCCTATTCTAAAGGAGCTGGAAGAGGGTGTTGAGTTGGCAGCTGCTGAGAGTAAGCAGGAAAAACGCCATGTAAGCTTGAAAGGTCAGCGATTGCATGGTCTTGAGTCGGGGAATGCAGAAGAAGGTGAGGTGTCCACATTGGATAACCCCAGCTGGGATAATCATTCACCCGAGTCAAACGACCATAAGAGAAAGGCTGGGAGTCCGGAAGATATACCAAGCAATTCAAAAAGATGGCGTGATAGTGTGTCCGGGGAGTTATCTGAAGAGAACGGTATGATTGACCGTGTTGGTTATCTTGACCGGGATAAAAAGCGACATATCAATGAAAATCATGCATGAAGTTTTTCTGTACTGTACACGGAGTTTGATTTAATTTAGTTAGTTAGTGATCTATTTATCATCCGAAAAATTGCAGATAATGCAATTTGTTTGGTGCTTGTAAGTTATTTGTAGGCTTTAGCAAAGCTTTCTGTTTGTGTCTTTTAGTATTTAAAACATGAAAAGAAGAAAAGCAAAGAAAAAACTTGAGGTAATATTCCAGCGGCTATAAATTTTCGTGCCACACGTAATGTTATATCGATCTTTCAATGGTTGCTCGTCCCTTCGATTCTCTCCATTGTTCCGAGCTTAGCAAAGGTTATTATGACCACCTGAATTTTGCTGTAATGAGTATATAATAGGATCACAAATTAAATGTCGTTTAAGTTAATTGAATTTCTATATAATTATATTTCATTTTTCTTGAACAGTTAAAAAGGTTTACAGTTTGCTAGACTCGGATTAAAGTTGTTGAAGGTGTTACTTGTCCCTTTAGATGTTCCTCCAGCTAGGACGACGTAAGGTACTAAGGTTTGATTGGATTGAAGGGAATTTTGCACCGGGGGAAAGGTCGAGAAGAAGTGTAAAAAATGTTTGATTGGATTGAAGGGAATTTTGCACCGGGGGAAAGGTCGAGAAAAAGTGTAAAAAATGATAGAAGCGACCGTGATAAATGGTAAATCAGCTAGTCTTGAAAGTGGTGACATTTTTTGGCCCCACCGTCCCACTTGTTACTTGTCCTATTAGAAATGTGGTATTGTATTTGACTCGTCTTTAATTATAGACGGATATGTGCAGTCTATAATGTTATGAACAATGTCACTCACAGGAGTCGCAGATCTCACACTCTTAATATTAACTTGTGTATCCTTGTACGACACTCGATACTCCCGACGTAAATAAGGACTAACATGGTTGGTGATGGGAGAATGGATGTTTTGGAAATTATTACTGCTATACGAGGGTGAATTCCGAAACGCCTTCTACGTTTTCATTTTGCTATTTGTAAAATTGAAACGTCCATATGTACATCCTTCTTTGGGCCTCCTATCCCTATTTTATTTTAGGACAAGTGCAATGAAAGAACTTTTTGCAATGATAATTGTGATGAAACTTCCAAGTTTTTCATACGAAGTAAATTTTATTTTGGTTTTTCTAACATATGATGATTGTGATGAAACTTCTAGTATTTTCATATTATTTCGATTCAATTAAATTGCAAATTTGCAAGGTTTAACTTCATAGGATTACCATTTTCCATTTTAGGTATTATATGAGAAAATAGTTGTCAAATTCTAGTTGTTTAAGCACCTAATCCCCCTTATAGTAAAAGAATAAGAGATCTCCCAAATTTTCCCGCCTAAATGAATTTGGCTATAATTGGGCTTTCATCATATCATGTCTGTAATTGGGCTTTTATTATATCATATCTGTAATTGGACTATCAATATATTATATCGACAACTGGATTATCCACGGATTAATGCAAAACATCCCCTTATAGTAAAAGAATAAGAGATCTCCCAAATTTTTCCGCCTAAATGAATTTGGCTATAATTGGGCTTTCATCATATCATGTCTGTAATTGAGCTTTTATTATATCATATCTGTAATTGGACTGTCAATATATTATATCGACAACTGGATTATCCACGGATTAATGCAAAACATTAATAACAATAAATTTTACAATTAAATTTCAAATTGAGTTAAATATCGGTTGAATAATTGTTATTTTCTTTAATATTCTTATCTAAATAACCGCGCATTCGCGCGGGATCTATACTAGTTAAGAATAACATATGATTGATGAATATACAACTTTTAATCTTTCCCTTCTCATATTTTCATAGAAATAAATAAACAAAGATGGAAATATATCACATCTAAGTATAGGATAACATCCAAAAGTTTCTTTATTAATGTGTCATTTTGCATATGGATTTTATAGCAATTACATATAAATAAAACATTGATATAGTCTATGTAGAAATATTATAAGTAAATCAAATATAAAATAATTATTATAACGCACGGTTTTTCTAACATGTGACCAAGTCAAATGTTAAAAAGTTAATTAAAGAAACATTTGCAAGAATATATTATCAAACACTGATGTACAAACTAACATTTACCATAATTAGTGAAATATTCATGTAAATGTTTTTGTAATTAAATTCTTAACATGTAGGCACATGTTAGAAAAACCGTTATTATAAATATACTCGTCTTAAAATTAAAACGGTGCAAATATCATCTCAGTTGCAAAGTCTTGTCTCAAAACTACCAATAATCTTACCCTTACTGATTTTGAAGCATTCTATTTTATCTTATCTATGCTATTTAACCTGTATTAAGTTTAAGACAGATCCTTCTGTCTTTAATAAGAATTTGTGTATTATAAAAGGTAGCTAAGGAGGGTATAAAAGGTAGCTAAGGAGGGCATACTAGCTATATATCTTATTTCAACTCTATACTCTTATACTATTTTTATTGCAATAACAAAATAATACATATAGAGAATATAATGGCAACTTTCCTCTTAAGCTGCAATGCTCAAAACCATGTGCCTGAGACTTATGTATGGCCTTCAGAAATGACACCAGGTGAGCTTACGCTATCCCGGCATATGGAAATCTAGCTAGTAGCAAAAGGTAGCACTCGCTACCCTAAAATTTCAGAAAATGGTTAAAATTATCGATTTTTGCTACCTTGAAATTTTTATATATGGACCTTAACATAAGTATCAAACAATATTAGAAAAAATTGCTATCCTTCATTTCCAGGTTCGCCCCTGAATTATTATTATTATTCCCCGGGGTCACAATTAATGATAATAATGTTAAGAAAAAGACATGAAAGGGAACGATAAATAAAAGTAGTCTCTTAATAACTTAAGATATCGTCTTTATCAATTATTTGTAGCACGTACTTCGTATCATTTTACCATTTTTCCTAACAAATTGGTGTTAATTATATAATTTCTCACTATAGTATTAACAAATTACTAGTTTTAAACCCGTGCAAAAATTGCACGGGTATGTATTTGGGCAGAATGAATTTTTTTTAATTGTATATTTGTTTTTGCATTTCTATGATACCCGGCCTATACCCATCTTCTCCGGATG
>LHUT01006380.1:15775-27572 GCA_001412135.1 Silene latifolia subsp. alba | reverse complement strand
CCTTATATATACCCCTAAAAATTATACGGAATAATTACTCGTTATTCTTACTTTTGAAAAACTCGTTTCGTTTTATAAAAAATTCACAATATTTTCTATATTGTACGGGGTGATATTTTCGTTTTCCTCAAAAAAAAAATTAATAATATTATGCTTGCCTTTAAGGTGAAAACTAAAAATTGAGACGGTAATTTGTATTTGGATTTGCACCTATAAATTCCTGAATGTAAATGATCCGACTATAAAATATATGCAAACAGTACTAAAGAAAACATGCATAATATAAACCGAAATTTAGATAGTATAATGAGATGCTCGAAAAATTGCAATAGACACAAAAAATACTGTATAGTATACTTCGTAGAAGTTAGCTGTAAATTGAGTTATTTTCGCAAGATCTACTCTGTTGTAACTTGTAAGCCTAAAATTTTCTATAAAATTTTACTATAGCAAATGATAAATTTTACAAGAAAGATAAAATGTTGAAAATATTATTGTCATTTAACAATCACTGTCAATTTTGACAGACAGTAATTTCTACATTCTTTCTTCAGCTAAATTCTATCTGCCTATCAACACTAACATCCAAGGGCATATAGCATCGAGGAATCATTATCAAACACTCTACCATCTACGAGGATATATTACATCGACTTTTTTTTATGTACACATTCTACTCGATCCTGTGCAGAAGCATGTCCGCCAATAGTATAGTTCTTCGGGTGAGATTATCTTACCGGGGAAAGGTTATACATCCTGGAATTTTCTTCGGGTGTCATTCCACTTTATATTGATACAGCCTGCTCATAATAGATAAAGGAGAAGAGTGATTTTAAAAGTTAAGAGATGGACATTAGTACTTTGTAAATATTCACAAAGAAATACAAGATTAATCAATGCCTCAAATTAAAATGATCTCTTAAATGGCCGGTAAATGGTCGGAAAGATACCGTCTTACCTCGTGTGTTCATAGGACCAAAAACGGAAAAAATGCATCAAAATTTAATAGGTCCATTGTTTTCTCATAGTATAAGCAAAAGGCCATTTAGGAAGTCATTTTACGTTATTCTATCATATATCCCGGAATTAAAAAGCAAAGTCAAAAATTAGATACACAAATATACCTTAGTTACACGCCAATCTGTACGAATCCCTATTCATTGGGATGCAACGGACAAAAACCTGTTAAATCGATGTCCACGAGCCTGGTTGAGTTTCCTGGAAACGTCAACGGATAAACTTTTCCTCTCTCTCTTTGTTCGGAAAAAGAAATCTTCTGTATCGAGAACATAGGAGATCTACATAAAGACCAATTGAGATCAGATTCAAGGTGGAATCCATTCTGCCACCAATTTATTAAAGAGGGCATTTGAAGAACTGTCTATTATGTAAACAAAACGATACACGTCTTCAAGACAATGCCCTAACAGGTTGATTTCTGGAATTAGGGGGAAGGGGTGCCAAACCAAAACATGTTTGACTGGATCAGTCTATGTCCCTCTTATAATAAATTAACATAAAACCAATTCATAGTTAAAACTAAACGGGTTACCAAACATCGTAAAATAATCACAAATGATATAAAATAACTCACCAATTAAAAAAAATCAGGTCGACGACAAATAAGTCACTAGCATTGTGAAATTGTTTACTAGCTAAAAGGGTTACTATTGGCGTTAAAAAGGTTAGTAAGGAAAATTAATGGGTTACCTTCATTTCTGAAAAAAAGAGGTCTTATACTTTTATACTATCATGATAACTTTTGTGATACCGTTTCATAAAAAAAATTGTCATCCAGTCCACTCATAGGTTATTTTATGTGAGTAAATTTTGAGTGCATTTTATCAGGGAGCTTTAATTGGAATTGAACAAGTACCACCCACATAGATAGAGGGCAAATGGGTGCATTGAGCATATGAAACTGGCGTCTCAAGTTACCGTTGTATTATCATTTCCTACCAGACGGTGATGATAAAAAAAATGTAAATCATCGGTCAGAAAAGGGAGAGGATATTAACATGACGGATTGAATAAAAAACATTGGTCAGATGAAATGCAAGAATTTACAGAACAGTATCAGATAATTCAACAAGTACAACGTTTTACACAGAATTAAGAAGAATAAATGAGCATGTGAATATACTAGGCACCCATGTACAAAGAACTGCAAAGTGGAGTACTTTTACCTTAGATGAACTGCAAGATACTTTACATTCCAGACCATTAGATAAATGAACACCCTTCACAGCTTTCGACGAGGCCGAATATTCATCCAGGTCAGCATATAGTTTTTTGTTCCTGAATTGGAGGACACAGATCAGTCAACACCAAGAGCACTCTCTCATATTTACACAATCTCTTATTACAGCAAAGATTCTAAGCCAAAGGTCTCAGAACTAATCAGATCATTTGGGTGGTGACAAGTAGGGTAAGTCAATGTCGAGTCACTTAAAGTATTATACTCTTTGGGTCCAATCAGGTCATTTGGGTCAGTACAGATCAACAGTTTGGTTATTTCGGATATATCCAAAAAATAGTTCTTTGCTATGTAGATAAACCTGGTGTGATTTCAAGACAGTTCATTAAGTCATCTCGGAACAGGAAATTTGCGTGTCAGATATTTTTTGGGTCAGATCAATATTGGATCCAGTAAAGAGACCATATACGGATCAGACTGGTTGACTCAGGATCGTGGTCATTTTCGAGTTATTCTTTAAATCTCGGGTTATTTCAGGTTCACATTATGCTCTTCGCGATAATGCATCAGGTCATATAGATACTGTGATGTTATAGTAAGCTTCATATGTACAGCAGACTGAAAAACCAACCTTTGCAACATGATTCCCTTAGGCTCTCTACTTCTGGAGACAACAGAGAAAAAATCGTTGTAGAGATAAGCTGCAAAATTAGGATCTAAAGATACTGCAACCATCTCAGGTTTTTCATTTTCGTCATCCATCAGCTGCATTGACATGCGGTCAGGCGAAGAAGCCTAGTACAACATAAAAACCAATGTTAAGGGCTTCAAAGACATGAACAAGATAACAGAACCTATGAAGTGTATCGTAATCTTCATCCATGAATAAAGATCCTTGTTTCTGTTTTGGGTTGCCCATAAATAAAGGGAAATGATAACGCTACTGCAATTTCCTTTAATGCCACTCAAATACAAGGTACGTCTAAGGGTACATTAGTACGTTACTATTCACCGTCTCACAATTATGAGTGGAATTAGTCATTTTAGTAGTGGCGTTATGCGTCCCCTAAATAAACTACCCACTAGGAATCTTCCCTTTTTTACTCACTCTGATTCAGAAATGCTTTCCGTATTCGATACATACAGGAATTAAGGAGTACTCCATGAGTATGCTACCACTATACTCATGTTTTTTCCCTCATTTTTTTAACCCAAGGATGAATATTAGCCCTTAAGGTGAAAAAAAAAGGAGGAAAACATTAGTATTTGTATTTTTGCCTTAATTTTAGTAGAAATAGGACAACAAAAAGTTTTTCTGAATCAAAGGTATTTCTAATCCGTCTTCTTAGTTGTTGTACAAGTTTGAATATGGAAAATATTTGTGTATAGCAGGGAGCATATTATCTATCACTAATTCTCCTTATGTGGCCATTTTTATGGTAAAATGTGACCATTTAAAATAGGTCACATTATTATGGTAAAAATGTGACCGTTTAAACTGGGTCACATAAACGGTCACATTTTGGCTGAAACTTGTAAAGGGTCACATGACCCTTCTGAAGCCTTCAGACGAAAATGACCGTATGAAGGGAGATCTTCTGATTATCTATGGTCATTATGATTTGTGGCCCCACATTTTTCGTCAACTTGCATTTCCATACACATCTTATTATGTCCTTCAATTACGTGTGAAATAAATCAGGTTATCTATTCATGGGCGGAGGGAGTATATATTTACTAATAACGAGCACAAAAATCTTACAAACTCGACTCGATATATGTTGTCCTCATGGAGTATAACACGAGCATTTTCGTGATAAACTGAATCAAGAAACTTTGAAGGTCTTCTTGATCTTTCATACTCATATAGTTGCAGAAGCTTATGGTCTGTCTCATCAGTTGCGATAGCTTGAAGCTACAAGGAAAATGAAAATCAGAAAGGAAATCAATAGTACTGCTAGTACTTACTATAGAAACAATAATGTTATGTCATCATGAAAAAAAAAATGATGTCAGAAGGGGTGCAAATGACGTACCTGTTTAACAAGTTTATAAATCAACTTATCCAATGTAAATAACACATATGACTGGTTCCCAATAATAGCGCGGCAGTCATCCTCAAACTTTGCGTTGTCAGACAAACCATCAAGCAAATTATACAGCGCCGTCATGAAACTACATATACATACAACATGAACATTTATTATATTATTTATACATCAGACAAGCAATTGAAACCAATCGAGTTGAACAGCTACATTACCTGGCATAGGGATCCAAATGGTTTGAATCTTTTGAGTTTTTCCATTTTGATTCAGAACATGTTGAGTTGGTTTTCGCTGTAAGTATCCTTTCATATAGCATCTACAAAGTCAGGAAAAAAGAAATCACCCCTTCAATTATTATCCATTAGACACAAAAATAAAATAAATTGCCAGCAGATACTACTATCATAGCAACACCATGCACCATTCCACCCTAAGGAGGAAACAACAAAATAACATGAGAGCCAAGAGAGCTATCTTACCCGGTGAAGCCTAAAAAGAGCATAGAAGTCATCATTTCCGTAGAAGACTCGAAAATCACCCTTGTCAGCATCGCGTGAAGCCAAAGAGTTATACTTTGAAAGCGGTTTAGCCGATAAGAAACTCTCTGATAATTTCAATGACCCTACATCCCCACATAAATGATGCACTTCAGCTTCCCCTTCACTCTCAGCTTTACCTTCAAGCTCATCATGTTCAACATCTTCCTCTTCTTCATGCTCTTCCCTAGAACACTCATCCCCAGCAGATTCATCGACTGATAAATCATCACCTCCCTCAGAAGCATTTTCACTGTCCTCATTTTCGGCATCGACTTCATCCTCTAGACCACCATTTTCAATAACGTCATCTCGATTTTGCTGGTTTTTTATACTATATTTAGCCTTAGGTGGCATTTCACCCTCTTCTTTGTCAACTTCAGACTGACTAACGGTTTTCTCAAGATGTCGACTTGCTTTAGAAACCAGAGTGGAGGCTTCAGTTGTCATACCGGCTAAAGTATCAGCAGCCTAAACAACATCAAAAGATATGTGGAAGTTAGATACTTAGATGTGATGAGTGACATACTGACATACAAAGGATAAAAACGAGAATACTCAGCCAGACAGTTTTTTCATTAATGGTAAAACTGCATAAATGAAAGGCACCTTGGATTGTGGCTGGACAGCATCGGTAGAGGACTTTGGCTCCTGAGCATCACCATTACGCATCCCCGGCGGAATTGATAGAGGACCTTAGAAAATTTAGGAGTCTCAGTATACAATGAGTGAGATGTTGAGAGTCATAAAAGGGAAGCTAAACACGTCCTTAATAAACATCCACTACACGATCTCTGATTAGTGTTAATAATCATTGTAACTCCTCCGTTCTTAAAAATAAGGACTTTTTTCAATTTTTGAAAATATAGTTTGACTTCTAATTTAACAAAAAGTTATGGTAAAAAAACTGTGAGACAAGTCATTAGCCTCGTACCAAAAAAATGAGTTAATAAGAGGACATGCACTACATATATAAAAACAACAGAGGGAGTAATAAAATGGAACAAACCTAACGCTGCTTCCACGTTGCTTCTACCATGGTGGCTTTGTGCAACATTTTGGGCCAATGCACTATATCCCACACTAGCATCATTCAGTATGTTTGACTGAGCATTAGAAGATGACCCTTTTTTACCTGTCTGCTCTTTAGTTGTAGCATTGGTTCTCGCATCTCTTGAACTTTCTACCCCATCAACAACCAATCTTGGCTTTTTCCCATTGATAGTAGCACCGTCAACAAGAGGGCTTTCAACCATTTCTGCTTTCATACCATCTCTTCCTGACAGTTGTCTAGCTTTAACATATTCACCATCATGAGTATGTGATGTAACTCCTAGTATAGGCTCTAAAAAGGTAGTCCAAAGCCTCATGACTTTGTTCAGCTGCTCTTTAGTTGTCACAACCTCCTCACATGAAAATTTTATTAATTTATATATGTCTTCATGGATGTCACGGTCAGAATACTCAAATTTGAGATGAGGAACCAAAGATCTTTTGTTTCCAGCGGCAACTGCCAAAACCATGTCATCCTCTTTTTGCATACTCTCTTTAAGTTCTCTGATATCTGCAACCAAGGCTGTCATGGAAATAAAAAAGCATATTTAGCCAGTAGCAAGCAAAAAGGCCATATGATATGATGGGCTGATAAACTTTGTAAAGCCTCGTCTACCTCTTTTCAAACATAAACAACAGAGTAAATAATCGGACTACAAGAATGCACAAAGATCATCAGTACATGGAGATTAGATGTAACTTATAAAGTAAAAGTAAAGACCATTTCCTCAGCATACATATACTTGAATCTTGACAGCAAGATTACAATTTCTTTGAGAGGAAGCAATGTCAATGATACCACACACACAGCGCAGGATGAAAAATGTGCACAAGGAGTCAGCATCCCAGCGATAAGCAAATTACGTGAAAAGTAACTTACACTTGGTGCTCAGATTTTTGGAATCTTGTTGTTTGAAATAGAAACTCCGGTGATCAAGGGACTTAAAGTGATTCTTGGCGTAAATTTCAGCCCAAACCTTGTTGAAATCTGCTCGACACTTGGTCCACTCTTCTTGTTTCTGCTTGAGGCGAGTCAGGATGACAGGCAATGCAAGAGCAGGATTTTTACGCAGTATATCCATAACGTCCAAACCATGATCACCATAGAGACGCTCAATGCACCTTAGATTAAGAGCTGCAAGAGTTGGAAAAAAAAAAAGATTAGACAAGGAAATTAAGAGTGGCCGTTCTTAGAAAAAGGTAAATGATGCAATTGATAGCTCGCTCACTGGATGAAAATTGAAAACAATAAGATAAACCGTACGTGTAAAGTGCTCTTCTATGTGAATAGGGGCATCTTTAGTAATGCTGCTACCATTTACACTGTCCAAGAGTTCTTCCACCTTTTTGGCAGTAGAGCTCACAGACTCCAACAACATGTCCAACTCGAATCTGAAATAAGCAAAAAAAAAAAATTCAAATATGTAATAAGAATAGCTTTAACGAGAAAGCTGTTTAATGATCAACAACCTAACTTAATTCAACCGATATTCATTTATAACAAGCAACAATATTTGATCTCGGAATCGGTCATCACAACCGAGATCATTGCGCCAGGCCACCCCACTGGCCCGGCCTTTCCCGAGGGGCTGCTTAGTAACCTAAAAAACCTTGATGACTCGGCCGTAGTGACATGCCATGGCCCATATTTAATACCACCACTTACTCACACAATCATGAGATGAGACAAACATTGACATCATAAGATTGAACTGTATTGCAAGTAAGGTCATACACAATATGTATTCGGCAAAGTGTAGCTGCCTACCTGTCATCTTCACATTTAAATAGGCTTTCCTCATATTGATTTCGACGCATGTGTTTAAAGGAGTAATCCTCGCTTCCTGAGGTCACAGAGACCCAATGATCATTCAGCACTCGTTCACCAATCTCTGATCGTTGGCTTGCCGTAGGTATGGGATACTTCAGGGTGCAGAGATATGAGGAGCATCAGAATAGAAATCAACTAAACTCGAACTATTTCATTCAATTTGCCTCATTTTTCTTATGTGCCAATTGAGTGAAATAGAGGAAGTAATAAGACGAAAAAGATAGGGAGCTATACATCATCAGGTAAAAGTCGGTAGCTAGGTGTGCAGCGCTTGCAGTTAGAAAGATCAAGTTCTTGGATGGATTTAGAGCTATAATCCTCATTTGGCTTTTCTTTAGCCGAATCTATCTCACACTTAGGCCCTTTGTCTTTATCATCTGCCTTCACTCGTCGTGGCAAAGGTCCATCGCTCAATAGAGACTCTGAAGTTACACAGGAACTCGTCAAGTTATTCACATGGACATCCTAATATACATTCTGCATATGATAACAACTTCCATGGAAATGTACCACAATAAAGCAAAAGGACAATATACTTTACATACTTTTATTCATAACACCAGCAAGAAATCCATCTGCAAGAAAGGATACAAATTTTAGTAGATACTCTAAAAGATGCCTCAAATTTTTTGGAGTAGATAACATAAAATAAATTGAATAAGCGAAATTTAGTGCCTACAAATATTCTCGCAACGTTCAAGAAATTTACTGAACCCCTCCATGAGATCTGGGTACTTCCCCAATAAATCAGCAACCTACATAAGTTGAAAGACCAAAATTAATAAACTTCATCCCGTACAATATTTCGGGATCTTGGATTAGAAGACCAACTAGCAGCATTTTGCACGTGTATTTGTCCCATATTAGTATGAACTATGAAGCAGTGAAGTATGCTTTCAACATAATTATCATTATCCAAATGCCTCTAATAGAGGCTTCCACAGCCGTGATATAGGGTTGGAGGTTCACAACCTTTCTCTCTCAACAACAAAAAGGATACATTGAAGAAGGCTAAATCTGAAATGTGAGATTAAGGAGTACCATATAGTCAAGATACATACAAAATTTTGCAGTTCACTTCTAGTAATTATCTCTGTACTGTATATATGCAGACACTTCAAGAACGCCTGGTAGTCATCTGGGCCCAGTTTTTCCTTAACCTCCTCGCAGAAATGAAATTCTTGGCTGTACATGCCTATTATATCACAGAAAGATGAGCCATAAAAACAGTGAAACACATGTAAGAGTACAGAAGATTTATAGTCAACTGAGCATGAAAAACTCTATATGAAACTCGTGGAATCACGTTAAAAGAGACGAGCAAGTTCCTAACTAGCTATACAAAGTTAACTACTTAAGACCCATGAAACATTTATAAACAACGGTAATCAACGTTTCATAACTTAGATAGACCTACGGTTGAAAATGTTTTTCAAAATAGACCCTAGAGGCCTAGATTGATTCGATTAGCACTCTGTGAATTCATTGCATTTACAAGACGCAAATCATAACGCTACCAAAGGCAGAAACACATTACAGACAAGTATACATAAAAGGACTTACTTTTCAACGCATTCTTATCATCAGATGGTCCAAAAGCAGGAGCTGTCCTAAAATCTTCAACCTTACGGGCAGGCTTTTTTTTATCAGACAAACGCTGGACACTGAAGTCCCTGTTGATATCATCCTCATTCTCTCTATCATCCACGTCATGGTTCCTTCTATCACGATTTTCCTTCTCACGTTTCCTCTGATCCTTATGTGATCTCATCATTAGTTTATCTCCATCCAATTCAGGGCGCTCACCACTAAGATCATGATCGCCATGGGACGTACTAACTCTGTCCCTATCACGCCACCGCTGTTGACATATACTTCAATTATTAATTTTGGGGGTTTCAATCTTAATTGGCCGAAGATACCCTATTCACTGTAAAATTACCTTGTTCATACGCATGGGCTGAGAAGTACGCACTGTCCCGCTCCTTTCATCATAGCGCAGCAAATTGCTTCGTGCGTCCAGGGAAGAATGATGTATGGCGGCCGACGATGAAGTATCTGGTAAAAATCTAGTGAACTCCTCCAGTAAATCAGAGTGATCCTCAAAAAGCTGGGAAACCTGAAAGTTGAAAAACTACTTGAGTAAAGGAGAGCAGGGTATATTGAGACTTGAGAGCAGCAATTTACAAGTAAAATACATCTACAACCAAAGAAATGCACCTCATCGTACACTTCACTTATGTTTTTATGCTCCTTACGGTACATATTTAATATGTCAAGGAAAGATTTATACACTTGATCATCATCTTGAAATCGATTCTGCAAGGTTAGGATGGAAATCATCAATAAGAAACACAGTTTAAACAATAAAGCTTGATGTAAGTAAAAGTTTTATTGAATCACCTTTATCTTATTAACGAAATTTATAGCTTCTTCAAACTGCACGACCTTCTTTGGAGGAGGATCCTCGTCATCCAATGTGATCTCATAGCCCTTAGGCAGAAATGTGTTAAATCCAAATATAAGGTTATTGTGTCCTTTGAATAACTCTTTGACCTGAGCTATGACACCCTCTGTATCAATTCTGTATACGAGAAGGAATCAACACACATAAAATCATGCAACACTAACTAGGGATAGACACCAAAAAAGGATTTTGGACAGTGTCAAGCCACAAACTTAAAACCAAAAACATACCTTTGAGCCTTGAAATCTTTCATGACCTCAAGAAAGTGCTCATATTTTTCCCTTCGGTCCTGGAACATCTCTTTCACTTCTTTAAGATAATGAAGGGCATCGTCTGTCGTTAGTTTCTGTCCTCCCACACCACCAACCGCAACTGTGTTTTGGGGTTGTCCATATCTTCACAGAAACGCTAAATGTATCAGCCGCAGATTCATGAAGAGCAATTCTAACAATCTAACCAACTTCCAATAATCCACAATGGAAAAGAAACTTATACATGGGAAAAATCGATCACAAATTATTGTTTAAGACAGACATATCCGTCTTAAACAATATAACGGGTCAAATACATGGATGAGACAAAAAGCATAATGCTTAGGGACAAACTCTTGTCCCATCCACCAATATGAGGTAATCTTTAACCCCTTTTACACTTAAGACGTATATGACCGTCTTAAGGGAGACCAACTGAAAAATCGACTGGGCACCATATGCAAGTATACAACCCTATATATATCTTGATCCTATAGTAAAATTCTTTGATATACTCAATCACACTGGTCATAAAAACAAGACTAAAAAACATAAATTTAGGGTTTTATTTCCATTTTAAGTTTACAATTTCAAAATCATGTTTCAACTAACAACCTAAATGACATAATTAACAACACCCCTTGTTTCAAATTCAACTAATGCAACAGTAAACAAGTCTCAAATTGGGGAAATATAGAGCAAACCACAATTGATAAATCACGCAAAATTGAGCAAAAACTGAAAACTTCACACACAAAAACATAACCAAACAGCCCAAATTACAGATTAACAACTTAAATTACATAATTAACAACAACCCTTTTTTTTTTTTTTTCAAATTCAAGTCTCAAATTGGTCAAAAAGCATACTAAACTAGTTCATCAACATAGAGCTAACCACAATTGATCAATCACACAAAATTAAGTAAAAACTCAAAAATTTACACACAAATTACGAACAAAAGCAAAAACTCACGATTCGCCTCGAGAAGTTCCAAAGGGTCGTTTAAATTGAGACCCAATATAACTTTCTTCACGTAATCTCTTCATTCCTGAAAATACCCCAGATGATCAAACTTCATTAAAATTCAAAATTATCAAAAACCCATATCATAATTTTGGTCAATTTTGCACAAGTAATCAACAAAAGTAAAAAGGTAAACCTTGCTAATTTCTCCAACACCTAGTTCTCCAACACAAAAGTTTGGTAATTTGGGTAATTTCGATCTAGAAAGTATAGTAAAGTACAATTTGGAGCACAATTTGATCAAACTACTTCTTCAGCTGTGTTAATGCTCTTTGTTAAATGGTAATTGTAGTTAATTTAGTGATATAATTAAGTTTGTGAGTAATTAATTAAGGGTTAAGTTGTAGAAGAATTCGGAATTGAAGAAAAAAAAAAAAAAAAATATGGG
>LHUT01006380.1:0-11112 GCA_001412135.1 Silene latifolia subsp. alba | reverse complement strand
ACATAATACCCGTCGCAATATCCGACCCGTCGCAAGGGAGACCTACTGAAGGACCTATGTGACGTAAACATCCTATATAAAAGTTAAAGGGACCCGTCTAACCGTCTTACTCTTAAGACGGATATCAACCCATCGTAAGCAAAACTTATTGTTTAAAAAAAAATTCCAGTTCTCATGTAGGAGTAGTAGTTCTAATACACTTTCATAAATGTAATAAAATATAAAATATAAACCGAAATTTAAATCGTATAATGAGATGTTTGAACAATAGTAATAGACAGAAAAAAATTGGTAAGAAGTAAGCTGTAAATCGGGTTATTTTCTGCAAGATCTAATCTGTTGTTGGCTTAAAATTTTCTGTAAAATTTTACTATAGCGTCGCAGTATAAACAAGA
This sequence comes from Silene latifolia subsp. alba, assembly GCA_001412135.1. NCBI lineage: Eukaryota > Viridiplantae > Streptophyta > Magnoliopsida > Caryophyllales > Caryophyllaceae > Silene > Silene latifolia. The sequence goes on along the minus strand of LHUT01006380.1, from coordinate 10,717 downwards.
CAACAAAGCAAATGATAAATTTTACAAGAAAGAGAAAATGTTGAAAATATTTACTGTCATTTAACAATCACTGTCAATTCTACATTCTTTCTGATATTCAGATCAGAGGTAGACTAAAACAGCTAATATTTCATCTGCCTATTAACACTAACATAAAGGCATATAGCATCTGAGGAATCGATTATCGAATACTCTACCATCTACGAATATATATTACATCGACTTTTGTATGTACACTTTCTTATCTATCCTGTGCAGAAGCTACTCCACCAACAGTATAGTTCTTCCGGCAAGATTACCTTTCCGGGTTAAGGTAATACATCATGGAATTGTCTTCTGAGACTCATTCCACTTTATAATGTTACAGCCTGCTCATAACAGATCAATAAGAATTAAGAAGAGTGATTTTGAAAGGTTAAAGATGAACATTAATACTTAGTAAATCCTCGCAAACAAATACTTCGTACAAGATATATCAATGCTCAAAACCTCCCTTGGATGGCCGGTAAGGGTCAGAAAGTCGGAAATATACCGTTTTATTTACCTTGTGTTCATAGGACCAAAAAAGGGCATCAAATATTTGATGGATCCTTTGTTCTCTCGTAATATAAGAAAAACAGGCCATTTAGGAAGTCACTTCGCGTTATTCTATTATATTCTGGGGCTAAGAACAAAGTCCATAGTTCCATTCATAGTGGAAAATAAACCTTGCAAAAAACGAGTAAATAAAATTAGATACTCAAATATACCTTAGTTACACTTACACGGCAATCTGTACGAGTCCCCAGTCACTGGGATGCAACGGACAAAAACCTGTTAAATCGATGTACACGATCCTGGTTGAGTTTCCTGGAAACGTCAACAGGTACACTTTCCCTGTCTCTCTTTGTCCGGAAAAGGAAATCTTCCGTATCGAGGACGTACGATATCTACATGAAGACCAATGAGATCAGATTTAAGGCGGAATCCACTTTGCCACCAATTCGTTAGAGGGAATTTGAAGCTTTTATGTAAGCAAAACGATACACACTCTTCAAGACAATGCCCTAACCAAATGCTTTCTGGAACTAGGGGGAAGGGGTGGCAAACCAAAACATGTTTGATTGGATCGATCTATGTCCTTTAACTGAAAGTCACTTCAGAGACAGTATTACAATAAATTAACATAAAACTATTTCACAGTTAAAACTAAACGGGTTACTAAAAGTTATAAGAAATCATACATGATAGAAAATAATTCACCAAATAAAAAGGAAAAGGTCAACAACAAAAACGACACTTGTATTGTGAAATTGTTTACCGGCTAAAAGGGTCACTATTGGCACACAAAGGTTACTAGAGAAACTCAATGTGTTACTTGAATTTCAGAGTAAAGTGGTCTTATATATTCTCACAATAACTTCTGTGATACCGTTTCAAAAAAAAAAAAATAGCCGTCCAATCCACTCAAAGGTTATTTTATGCGAGTACAGTTGGAGTGTATTTCATCAAGGAACAAGAAGTATAGTACCCACAAAGATAAGAGGGCAAATGGGTGCATTGAGCATATGAAACTGGTATCTAAAGTTACCGTTGTTATATCATTATGTCCTATAATAAGGTGATACAAAAAATGCAGATCATTGGTCAGCAACACAGTGGAGGAATTAACACGAAGCAACAACAACAACATCAGAGCCTTAATCCCAAAATGATTTGGGGTCGGCTGACATGAATCATCTTAGGAATTAACATGAAGGATTGAATAAAAACATTGGTCAGATTGCATCGCAGAATGAACAAAACAGTATAAAATAATTCAACATGTGCAATGGTTTGCACAGAATTAAGAAGAATAATTGAGCAAGTGAATAACTAGGCACCCATGCACATAGAACTGCAACGTGGAGTACTAACCTTGGATGAACTGCAAGATACTTTACATTCCAGACCATTAGATAAATGAACGCCCTTAATAGCTTTCAACGAGGCCAAATATTCATCCAGACCAGCATAGTGTTTTTTGTTCCTGAATTGGAGGAAGCGGGTCAACACCAAGAGCAATTTCTCATGTTTTCACAAAATCTCTTATGACAGCAAAGATTCTAAGCCAAAGGTCTCGGAACTAGTCTCACAAGTAGACTTGGCAACAAGATCATTTGGTTGGTTATACGTTGGGTCAGTCTACATCGAGTCATTTCAAGAATATTACTCTTTGGGTTCAATCAGGTCATTTGGATCAGTACAGATCAACAGTTTGGTTACTTTGGGTCGTATTTATCAAATTTTCTGTCATTTGCCAAGTGGATAAACCTAGTGTGATTTAAAGATAGTCCATTAATTTATCTCGAACCAGAAAATTTCCAAGTCGAACAATTTCGGGTCAGGTCACTATCGGATCCAGTAAAGAGAACATATACGGATCAGACTGACCGACTCAGGGCTATGGTCATTTTTGAGTTATCCCATTAAAATCTCGGGTTATTTCGGGTCCACATTATGCTCTTCACGATAATTGCATCGGGTTATATAGCGCGACCCTATAGTAAGCTTCATAACTCATAAGTACAGCAGGCTGAAAAACTTACCTTAGCAACATGATTCCCTTAGGCTCTCTACTTCTGGGGACAACAGAGAAAAAATCATTGTAGAGATAAGCTGCAAAATTAGGATCTATAGATACTGCAGCCGTCTCAGGCTTTTCATTTTCATCATCCATCAGCTGTATTGACACGCAGTCAGGCAAAGAAGCCTAGCACCACACAAAAACCATTGTTAAGGGCTTCAAACACCAGAACAACATAGAAGCTATGGAGTATATCGTAATATTTATCCATGAATACAGATCCTTGTTCCCTTATTTTTTTTAACCAAGATGAATATTCGTTCTTGAGGTGAAAAAAGAAGAAAAAGACAAAAAAAGGAAGAAAACACTAGTGTTTGTATTTTTATACTCCTCCATCTTAACTGTAGTACAAATAGGAATACATTAAATATTCCTGAATCAAACGTATTTCTAGTCCGTCTTCTTAGTTCTTGTACCAGTTTAAATTTGGAAAGTAGTGTCTTAATCGCAACGAGTATATTATCTACAGTCATTATGGTTTGTGACCCCACATTTTTCATCAATTTGAATTTCCACACAAATCATATTATGTTCCTTAAATTATGTGTGAAACAAATAAACCTATTCATGGACGGAGAGAGTATATATATCTACTAATAATGAGCACAAGAATCTTACAAACTCGACTCTATATATGTTGTCCTCGTGGAGTATAACACGTGCATTTTCGTGATAAACTGAATCAAGAAACTTTGAAGGTCTTCTTGATCTTTCATACTCATATAGTTGCAGAAGCTTATTGTCCGTCTCATCAGTCGCAATAGCTTGAAGCTACAAGGTAGAAGGAAATCAGAAAGAAAATTAACTGTCTTATTATTCTTAATACAGTAACCACAGACTTCTATGACATCGTGAAGAAGTAGAAGAGGAGGAGAAGAATTGACATCAGAAGGGGTGCAAACGGCGTACCTGTTTAACAAGTTTATAAATCAACTTATCCAATGTAAATAACACATATGACTGGTTCCCAATAATTGCGCGGCAGTCATCCTCAAACTTTGCATTGTCAGACAAACCATCAAGCAAATTATAAAGCGCGGTCGTGAAACTACAAATGCACAACATGAACATGTATTATATATTATCCATTATACAAGTAACTGAAACCTGTGTTACTCCGACTCTCCGACACGTGTCGGAGTGTCGGACACGGCTATTTTGGGTGAATTTTCCTATTTTGTGGTCTAAATTGAAGTGTCGAAGTGTCGTGTCGTGTCGGACACCGACACGTGTCTGACACGCGACACGGCAGTTAAGTNAAGTGAAGTGTCGGAGTAACATAAATTGAAACCAATCACGTTGAACAGTTACATTACCTAGCATAGGGATCCAAATGGTCTGAATCTTTTGAGTTTTTCCATTTTGATTCAGAGCATGTTGAATTGGTTTTAGCTGTAAGTATCCTTTCATACAGCATCTGCCAAGTAAAAAAAAAAATCCATTTCAATTATTAGCCGATAAGACACGCACAAAATAAATTGCCAGCAGAAACTACTATCATGGTAACACCATGCACAAAAAAAATAGAAGGAAATAGAAAAACATATGAGCGCCAGGAGAGCTATCTTACTCGGTGAAGCCTGAAAAGAGCATAGAAGTTATCATTTCCGTAGAAGACTCGAATGTCACTCTTGTCAGCATCACGTGAAGCCAAAGAGATGTACTTTGAAAGAGGTTTGGCTGATAAGAAACCGTCTGATAATTTAAATGACCCTACGTCCCCACTTAAATGATGCACTTCAGCTTCCCCTTCACTCTCGGCCTTACCTTCAACCTCATCATGTTCAACATCTTCCTCATCTTCATGCTCTTCCCTAGAACACTCATCCCCGGCAGATTCATCGACTGATACGTCGTCACCACCTCCTTCAGAAGCATTTTCACTGTCCTCATTTTCAGCATCGACGTCATTCTCTAGCCCGCCATTCTCAATAATGCCATCTCGATTTTGCTGGTTTTTGATACTATATTTGGCCTTGGGTGTTTCACCCTCTTCTTTGTCAACTTCAGACTGACCAACAGTTTTCTCAAGATGTTGACTTGCTTTAGAAATCAGAGTGGAGGCTTCAGTTGTCATACTGGCTAAAGTATCAGCAGCCTAAACAACATCAGAAGATAAGTGGAAGTTAGATGTCATGGGTGACACGCTGACTTACATAGGATAAGAACAACAATACTCAGCCAGTCAGTTTTTTGAAGTGGTAAAACTACATAAACAAAAGGCACCTTGGATTGTGGCTGGACAGCATCGGTAGCGGAAATGGGCTCCTGAGCATCCTCGGCACCATTAAGCAACCCTAGCGGAATTGATCGACGATCTTATAAAATTTAGGAATCTCAGTATAGAATAAGTGAGAGGCTGCAAGCCATAAAAGGGAAGCTAGACGCATCCATGATAAAATCAACTACACAATCTTTGATTAGTGTAATCATTGTACTTCCTCCGTTCTTGTACATAGACTTTTTCAATTTTTGAAAAAGTAGTTTGACTTTTAATTTAACAAAAAGTACCCGTGAAAAAAACGTGGGAAATATCATTAGCCTCATGTGAAAAATGATTTAATACGAGAACGTATTCAATAATAATATTAATATATTGATAAGGCACATTACATATATGAAATAAAACAGAGGGATTAATAATTAAGAACAAACCTAACGCTGCTTCCATGTTGCTTCTACCACGGTGGCTTTCTACAACGTTTTGAGCTAATGCACTATCAGCCACACTAGCATCATTCAGTTTGTTTGACTGAGCATTAGAAGCTGACCCTTCTTTACATGTGTGCTCTTTTGTTGTAGCATCGGTTCCCGCATCTCTTGATCTTTCTACCCCATCGACGACCAATTTTGGCTTTTTCCCATTGATAGTAGCACCGTCAACAAGAGGCCTTTCAGCCATTTCTACTTCCATACCATCTTTTCCTGACAATTGTCTAGCTTTAACATATTCACCATCATGAGTATGTGATGTAACTCCTAGTATAGGCTCTAAAAAGGTAGTCCAAAGCCTCATGACTTTGTTCAGCTGCTCTTTAGTAGGCACAACCTCCTCACATGAAAATTTTATTAATTTATATATGTCTTCATGGATGTCACGGTCAGAATACTCGAATTTGAGATGAGGAACCAAAGGCCTTTTGTTTCCAGCGGCAACTGCCAAAACCATGTCATCCTCTTTTTGCATACTCTCTTTAAGTTCTCTGATCTCTGCAACTAAGGCTGTCATGGAAAAATAAACAGCATATTTAGCCAGTAGCAAGCAAAAGCCCATAAGATATGATGGGCTATGAAATTTCGTAAACCTTAATTACCTCTTTTCAAACATTAAAAGCAACAAAGAGTAAATAATCGGACTAAAAGAATGCGCACAGATCATCGGTCCATACTCCATAGAGATTAGACGTAAGGTACAGATAAATTTAAGACCATTTCCTTGACACACAGATACTTGAATCTTGACAGCAAGATAAAAATTTCTTATATTTACTATGGTATCGCTTTCCACATAACTTTTAGAGGCAGCAATGTCAATGATACCCCACACACAATGCATAATGAAAAATGTTCACAAGGAGTACCAATTACATGAAAAGTAACTTACACTTGGTGCTCAGGTTTTTGGAATCTTGTTGTTTGAAATAGAAACTCCGGTGATCAAGTGACTTATAGTGATTCTTGGCGTAAGTTTCAGCCCAAACCTTGTTGAAATCTCCTCGACACTTGGTCCACTCTTCTTGTTTCTGCTTGAGGCGAGTTAGGATGACAGTCAACGCCGTAGCAGGATTTTTACGCAGTATATCCATAACGTCCAAACCATGATCACCATAAAGGCGCTCAATGCACCTTAGATTAAGAGCTGCAAGAATTGGAAAAACAAATTAGTCAAGGAAATTAAGAGCAAGTTCTTAAAAAAAAAACAGTCAGCATTCAGCAATGCAATTGAGAGCTCGCTGGATGAAAATAATAAAAGAAACCATACATGTAAAGTGCTCTTCTATATGAATAGGAGCGTCTCTACTAATGCTGCTACCATCTATACTGTTCAAAAGTTCTTCAACTTTTTTGGCAGTAGAGCTCACAGACTCCAACAACATGTCCAACTCAAATCTGAAGAAGAAAAAACAAAGTTTGTAGTGAATAGCTTTGAAGAGAAAGCTCTTTAGTGTTTATGATCAAAGTCCTAGCAAGCTAATCCAAGAAATATTCAATTGTAACAATCAACATGACTTGATCTTGGAATTGGTTATCACAATGGAGATCATTGTGCCATGATACAGCCTCAAAATGTGTGTGTGGTAGTAGTAACCTTCAAAGTTCAAACCCTTGATAATTCGACCGTAGTGGCATGTCGTGGCCCATATTTAATACCACCACTTAATCACACATTCATGTGATGATATTAACATTGACATTATAAGATTAACTGTACTGCAAGTAGGGTTATACCCAATATGTATATCGGCAAACAGGAGCTGCCTACCTGTCATCTTCACATTTAAAAAGGCTTTCCTCGTATTGGTTTCGACGCATGTGTTTAAAGGAGTAATCCTCACTTCCTGAAGTCACAGAGACCCAATAATCATTCAGCACTCGTTCACCAGTCTTGGATCGTTGGCTTGCCGTAGGTATCGGATACTGTACGGTTCAAAGATATAAGGAGCATCAGAATAGAAGCCAACGAAATCTACACTATTTCACTCAATTTGCCCTTTATGTGAGTAAAATTTTGAATAATGGTCCTAAACTCCTAATTGAGTGAAATAAGGGAAGTAATAAGAGGAAAAAGATAGGGAACAGTACATCATCTGGCAAAAGTCGGTAGCTAGGCGTGCAGCGTTTGCAGTTAGAAAGATCGAGTTCTTGAATGGATTTAGAGCTATAATCCTCATTTGGCTTTTCTTTAGCCGAATCTATCTCACACTTAGGCCCTTTGTCTTTATCATCCGCCTTCACTCGTCGTGGCAAAGGTCCATCGCTCAATAGAGACTCTGAAGTTACACAGGAAAATCGCCAAGCTAGTTATTCATATAAATAGAGAATCATAATACACATTCCACATATGATAACAATTTCCATGGAAATGTACCACAATAAAGCAAAAAAGGACAAATATACTTTACATACTTTTATTCATAACACCAGCAAGAAATCCATCTGCAAGAAATAATACAGGTTTTAGTAGATACTTTAAAAGATGCCTCAAATTTTCTGAAGTCGAAAACATAACAAACTTAAATAAAGGAAACTTAGTGCCTACAAATATTCTCGCAACGCTCAAGAAATTTACTGAACCCCTCCATGAGATCTGGGTACTTCCCCAATAGATCAGCAACCTGCAAATGTTGAAAGACCAAAATTATTAAGCGTAATACTCCTCCGGGATCTTGGATTAGAAGATCAACAAGCAACAATTGAACGTGTATTTGTCCTATATTAGTATGAAGTAATGAAGTATGCTTTCTTATTGCTATCCCAATGCCTCTAAAGAGGTTTCCACTTCAAATGTGATACAGGGTTGGAGGTACACAAATTTTCCGTCTCAGCCAAAAAATGCCTGTTTCATGTGACCTTTTCACCGAAGGCAGGGCCAACCATTTGCTACTCCAAAAGAAGTCCAGTACTTGGAAGGCATGGCGACTATTTTGGGAAGAAGATATACTATTATAGTGCCCTACTGGTTACACGGTTACACTAATGGTGACAAAAGCAAGCCTCCGGGAAACCATATACTTATAATGATCCCAAGAAAGAGCAATTGTGGGCAATGCTGTGTCACAATTATCTCATAGCTTTTACACACCACCTTGCCGAAAACTTGTGGCAAACTTTCGAGCGCTAATACAACAACACAACAATACCCCAGTGCCTCAATGGCTCCCACATATTGCGGGGTAAGGGGGGTCGGATGTACACGGCCTTACCCTTGTGTTAGCAACATAAAGAGGTTGTTTCCGAATGACCCAAGATGCTTTTGACCGCTAATACGTGAATTATAAAAAATAAAAGAAGCTGCTAATAATTCATGTTGTAGTTCATTGTCCATTTGAAAGCAAGCTTAATCATATGTTCACCCACCCGCGACTACTTGGAGCTAACATCGAAACAACTCATCAAACTTCACATGAAAATAGATTACTGAAGAAGGTTAAATCGGAATGTAAAGAGTAAAGAGTATCGAAGAGTCAAGATACATACAAAATTTTGCAATTCACTTCTAGTTATTATCTCTGTACTGTAAATATGCAGACACTTCAAGAATGCCTGGTAGTCATCTGGGCCCAGCTTTTCCTTGACCTTCTCACAGAAATGGAATTCTTGGCTGTACATGCCTATTATATCACAGAAAGACAAGCCATAAAAACAGTGACACACATGCAGTAAGACTACAGAAGATTTATAGTCAGTTGAGCACGAAAAACATTATGTGAGACTCAAGTCAAATCAAGTTCACAAAGGCAAGCAAGTTCCTATACTAACTACTTGGTAAATAAACAATGGCAATCAATGTTTCATAGTGTTAAACCATGAAACCGGGTCTAGGTTGGGAGAGAGAAACCACATAAAAGAAAGCTTCTTGACACATAGCTTAGATTGACTTTATTAGCACTATGAACTCATTGCATCTAGAAGACAAAAAATTCTAATGTTATCTGGAGGCAGAAATACATTGCGGACAAGTATAAATAGAAGCCCTTACTTTTCACGGTATTTTTATCATCAGATGGTCCAAAAGCAGGAGATGTTTTAAAACCTTCAACCTTACGGGCAGGCTTTCTTTTATCAGACAAATGCTGGACACTGACGTCCTTGTCGATATTATCCTCATTCTCTCTATCATCCACATCATGGTTCCTCCTATCACGATTTCCCTTCTCACGTTTCCTCTGATCCTTATGTGATCTCATCATTGCTCTACCTCGATCCAATTCAGGGCGCTCACCACTAATATCATGATCGCCATGAGACGTACTAACTACATCCCTACCACGCCACAGCTGTTTACACAAGCTTCAATTATTAATTTTGGGGTTTCCAGTCATAGGTGGACGAAGATACCCTAATCACAGTAAAATTACCTTGTCCATACGCATGGGCTGAGAAGTACGCACTGCCCCACTTCTTTCATCATAGCGCACCAAATTGCTTCGAGCAGCCAGAGAAGAATGATGTATGGCAGCCGATGATGAATTATCTGGTAAAAATCTAGTGAATTCGTCCAGCAAATCAGCATGGTCTTCAAAAAGCTGGGAAACCTGGAAGTAGAAAGACTATTTGAGTAAAGAAGTAACGGGCTATAGTGAGACATGAGAGCAACAATTTACATGTAAAATACATCATTTACCACCAAAAGAAATTCACCTCATCATAAACTTCACTTATGTTTTTATGCTCCTTACGGTACATATTTAATATGTCGAGGAAAGATTTATACACTTGATCGTCATCTTGAAATCGATTCTGCAAGGTTAGATTGAAAGTCATCAATAAGAAGTTCGGTTCAAACAATAAAATTTGACGTAAATAAAAGTTTTACTGAATCACCTTTATCTTATTAACGAAATTTATCGCTTCTTCAAACTGGACAACCTTCTTTGGAGGAGGATCCTCGTCATCTAATGTGATCTCAAAGCCCTTCGGCAGAAATGTGTTAAATCCATATATAAGGTTATTGTGTCCTTTGAATAACTCCTTCACCTGAGCTATGACACCCTCAGTGTCGATTCTGTATACGAGATGGAATGAACACAAATAAAAATCATGCAACACTACAAAGGGATTGCCATCAAAAAAGGTTTTCAGCAGTGTCATGCACCAAGCTTAGAACCAAAACCTTACCTTTGAGCCTTGAAATCTTTCATGACCTCAAGAAAATGCTCATATTTCTCCCTTTGATCCTGGAACATCTCTTTCACTTCTTTAAGATAATGAAGAGCATCGTCTGTCGTTAGTTTCTGTCCTCCCCCACCACCAATCGCAACCGTGTTTTGTGGTTGCCCATATCTTCACATAAATGATAAATTTATCAAAGTCAGATTCATGAAGAGCAATTCTAACCCAAATTCGAATTTCATATCACTTCGTCCTTGTGTTACTCAGACACGCCGACAC
>LHUT01006378.1:0-11799 GCA_001412135.1 Silene latifolia subsp. alba | reverse complement strand
TGATAGAGGTAAGTTGAAGCCACCGGCTTTCAAACCACCTCGAGAGGTTTGGACATGAATGTCCAATAGAAGCCATAAAGTCGGCAACTTTGTTAGCTTCACGAAAGCAATGTTTAATTATTACTTCATCAAAGAACTGAAGATCTAATTTTACATCCTTAATAATATATTAAAAATTTCCAAGGAATTTGCCAAGTAGTTAGGCAGGAAAAAAGAAGTTTTTGATGGTTGTATTATTATATTTTATATTTATTATAAATTCCTCCATTTTCTTTTTGAACATATTTTTATGAATAACGCCATCTAAATTTGCTTAATAAAGCAAACTGCGAAAAATATATAAACCTAATCCAAACTCGTTAAATCCACATTGTTACTTAGAATATTATCTACAAAAAAAGCCTAGATTTGGCGCGTAATCTAAAGCCAACTCGACTTGACCAACCCAATCACTTGAGCAAAATTTTATAATTAAGCTCAGTCCAATACGGTCAGTCCATAACACCTTTATATTAGCAAAATACCCGAACCGATCCATTATCGTCGCAGTTCAACCCGTAAGTCCTCATCTATTGGACCCGTCTCTCTGGATCAAATAGATCCGGTTTACACCGATTCTCGTAGATTTCCAATTATACCCTCATCTCCTTTCTAAACCCTCAATTCCAGTACCCACATACATAAACCCTAATTATAATTACACCCAAAAATCCCCAAAATTCACGACTCTAATTACACCGTTCCTCTTTCACAAATCACTTCAACATTCAAAACCCAGATACGATATTCACAATTGTAATATTAGGGTTCTTCGCTACAACAATGGCGGCTCCTGGTAACGGTGACCAATCTCATAAAGCTCATAGGACTAGACAAGCTGGTCCAAAGAAAAGGGTTAAATCTAGTAAGAAAAAGGGTGTTGATGATTCTGAAGATGCAAAAAATCCACCTAAAAATCCCAAGGTTTGGTCAATTTTTAGTAATTGTAGTGTTGCATTTCATGATTTTAGTACAACTTTATGAATTGTTGATTGTATGATGGCTAATTGGCTATCTATTCATATTGCGGGTTTCCGAAACAACCTCTTTGTGTTGCTAACATAAGTGCAAGGCTGCCTAAACCCGACCCCCTTACCTCGCAATTTGCGTAGCGCTTGAGGCAGTGGGTTAATGTTGTACTGTATTGTTGTTGTTTTATATTATGGGGTGGTATTATAGCAAGAATCCACCTAAAAAATCGTATTCAATTTGCGATTTGTTATCTTAGTTTTTGTTATTGTATAGTTGCATTTGTGATTGTAGTAACAAAGTTTTGAACTTTTGATGTTATGATTGTGGGCTGTCAATAATATGTGTTGGTGTAAGTATTTATGTGGTTGCATTTGATGCTAAAGCTGAGAAGTTTTTGATGAATGTATGACTTTCAGGCCTTTGGGTTCCGTTCAAATGTTAAAGCTAAGAAGTTGCAATCTCGTGCAATGGAGAAGGAACAGAGAAAATTACATGTTCCAAAGATTGACCGGAATATTGGCGATTTTCCTCCATTTGTTATCGTTGTCCACGGACCTCCTAAGGTGGGTTTCGGTTTCGGTTTCGTTGTGTGTGTGTTTGAAATATTTCCTCATGTTTTAAGTTAATGACGTAGATTCATTGTGTTAATTGGTGTAGGTGGGAAAGTCCTTGCTTATTAAATGTCTTGTTAAACATTATACCAAGCATAATTTACCAGATGTTCGCGGCCCAGTTACTATTGTTTCAGGTTTGTTCTAGACTTTGTCATCGTATTTTGTTATTTTATTATTGTCTACATTTATTTTGTACGGAGTAGTATAATAAACATATTGCTTAAATGCTTTAGCTTGCGAAGTGGGTTGGTCTTTCATTTAGAATTAGGTTAATGCATATCCAAGACCGTTCTCTTTATCGTAGCTGTGTCATTGGTGGATGAAAGAGGTCCTCCATGTAGTAATAATATTGATAATGAAAATAGTTGTAAGGGCGATAGTCATAGTATATTTTTATATTATGATTTCTTTGCTTCTTTTGTGCAATAAAAAGACTTCATCTTTTACTGTCCTTGATTGGGGGATGTATCTATTTGGTTGATTTATGCATATTGGTTGATGGGTCTCTAGTGTAGGAATCTTTGTAGGAAGGCTAAATGTCTAACTAGTAAATCTTTTGAAGTTTGTAAAACTGAATGCCGCTTCTTTCTATTGCAGGTAAATTAAGGCGTCTGCAGTTTGTGGAGTGTCCCAATGACATGAATGCCATGATTGATTGTGCAAAATTTGCTGATTTGGCTTTGCTACTAGTTGATGGGAGTTATGGCTTTGAAATGGTACCAGACTTTTAATATCTCATATACCGGGTTATCACTAATTAGTGCTACCAGACTTTTAATATCTCATATACCGGTTTGTTTGTAGGAGACTTTTGAGTTTTTAAACATCATGCAAGTTCATGGATTTCCTAAGGTGATGGGAGTCCTTACGCACCTTGATCAGTTCAAGGATGTAAAGAAACTGAGGAAGACAAAACAGCGTCTCAAGCATCGTTTTTGGACTGAAATATATGATGGTGCCAAGTTGTTTTACTTGTCTGGTCTTCAACATGGGAAGTAAGTACTCTTCAGTTTGTTGTCATTTCTCACGCTGAAGTACAAAATGTGTGCTAGATAATCTAACTCACTTTCACTGCCTAAACAGGTACCTTAATCGAGAAATCCTTAATCTCTCGAGATTTATCTCTGTTATGAAGTTTCATCCACTGTCTTGGCGTACCACTCATCCTTATGTGCTTGCGGATCGTTTTGAAGATGTCACTCCACCAGACAGAGTTCAGACAGACAAAAAATGTGACAGGAATGTTACAGTATATGGGTATTTGAGAGGCTGTAATTTAAAAAGGGGACATAAGGTAGGTGACTAATTTCTCCGGAATTTTGTTCCTTTGGTGGCTCCTTTTAGCTGTTTGTATTCTTGTTTTCTTGGTCCTTGGTGTTCTTCACAATTCATATATTCACCTGCTTTTTTGACGGAATGAGGAATGGAAACTCTGTTGTGATGACATCATTGACATGTATTTTTGGCATGTGAAAAACACGTTTTTATTTTTATTGTTATTTTCCTTGTAGGTACATATTGCTGGTGTTGGTGATTTCGACCTTGCTGGCGTAACTAGTTTGGCTGATCCATGCCCTTTACCATCAGCCGCTAAAAAGAAAGGATTACGCGACAAAGAAAAATTATTTTATGCACCCATGTCTGGTGTTGGTGATCTCATATATGACAAAGATGCGGTCTACTTCAACATAAACGACCATTTGGTACAGTTTTCTGAAGGAGCGGAAAACGGAAAAGGTTTGTCTATAGTTTCTAGCTCTACTCCTCTACCTTGTTTTAACCGTTGATTCATTATCTTTACTTCAGGAGTGACTTTTGTTCATATATTTCGTTTCTAACATGCTTTGAAATTCTCAAAACAATTGTCGTCATGGGGTCATTTAGAAATAGCCTGTTTGTGTTATCAACACGGAGTAAGGTTAGTCTATCCAACCCCCCGATCTCTAACATGATCTGAAATTCTTGAAACAATTTTCATCATGGGTTCATTTAGAAGTAGCCTTTTTGTGCTGTTAATATGGAGTAAGGTTGAATCTATCCAACATCTTTATTCTGCCATCTGCGGGAGCCTTTAAAACACTAGGTAATGCTGTTGAATTGTTGATGTATCTAATCTCTAACATGCTTTGACCATTGTTCTTGTTTAACCAGGAAAATTTGATATTGGTGTGGAGATGGTAAAATCACTTCAAAAGGTGAAAAATCCTATTGATGAGCAGCTACAAGAAGGCCACCTCAAACTTTTTAGTGGGAGTCGAGATAAACATGAAGCTTATGTGGCTTCTGCTGAAGACAAAGCGTCTGGTTCTGATAGAGAAAGTGACAGTAGTGACTCTGATAAAAATGGTTTAGACTCGGATGATGAAAAAGATGGTGAAGAGAAGATAAGAAATGATGTCAAGGAACATGCTGAATTTACTGATGGTAGGATTAGAAGGAAAGCAGTGTTTGGAGATGATGGTGATGCTTCTAAGCAGGTACTTGCTACTTCGATACAAGCTCTTTATATCTGCTCAAAATAGATACTTCCAGTAGGCTCCTTTTCATTTTCTATTTTGTCTCTCTTAGTGGAAAAGCAGTAAGAATATCTCTTTAGTGACTTAAAATAAAAAAGTGAGCTCTATGTATAGGAAGAGTTTTTTTTATTTGCTTGTTTGTATCTAGCATTCGATTGATTGTGTTGGCTGCCTTTTGGGACATGTTTTTCTTGGAGGGTTGTAACTTTTAACTGTATAAAAAATAATCATGCTTTATGGATGTAATAGATTAGCCATGTTACCTGAAAATTTTATGAAGTACATTAGAAAAAAGAAGTCTTAGGTACATTGTACCTTCTCTTGGTTAGTATGTACAGACTATCGCACTGACATGTTGTAATTTTTTTCTTTAATTAGTTAATTATTAGGGTACTGCATGTGCCTGGGAAAAAATTTCAGTGTGAATGACTTATTGACTGCTGTTTATCTGGTGTCACTGTCACAGTTTGTACTGTTGAGTTATTTTTAACTTGATGCACAGAGGGACATTTTAATTCTGATTTTTTAGGATCATAGTAAAAGTTAAATGCATAGCTGTGTTGCTTGGTAATCATTTCTTCGTTTTTTTAATTGTTGATTGCAGCTTTCTGATGGAGATGATGATGATGATGATGATGATGAGAAAGATGACAGTGATGGGGAAGATGATGAGGCAGATGACAGTGATGGGGTTGATGCTGAGGCAGATGACAGTGATGGGGTTGATGACGGTCAACTAGCTGAAATATCTGGTTCAGATGATTCTGAGGACAATGAGGATGATGAAGCCCATGAAGGTATGGCAAGTTTCTTAGTATACATAACTTATCCTTCACTGCTTCATAATTATATTCATATTATCCTTTGTCAGAACATGATTCTGCCAGTGTATATCGATGAGGGAGTGTCCTAGTATTAAATGAGGGGTTTTGATATTATGAAAAGGCTAGAAACCATACTTACTGCTATAACTGTAAAAATGTTGTTTTCTAATGTGAGAATGATTTCTATTTTGTTCTTTTTTTTTTTTAATGGAAGTTCCCATACATGATTTCAAAAAGTCTTGAGAATAGTTAATGATTCTGATTTAGGAGCGATTGTAACTCAAGTGAGAGCCTTGAAGAGTAATAGGAGACGGCTTGTTTGTGTGCCCCTATAGTCCTACATCAGACAGAGTTCTGGACTACTAAATGAAGGAATTAAATGAGCCAAGCTCCCTGCTTTGATAGATAAACTAGGGTGATCATAGCTACCTCATTAATTCATAGCTTGATATTTTTGAATTCGTGCCTTTCATGATAATTTTTTAAGGGTCATGATCTTTTGTTTGTCTGTTTTGGCTGCATATCTTTTGGCCTTGTGTCTTCCTCTATTAACATTTGTTCATTCTCATAGAAGAAGATGCTGGAAACGCTTCTAGATGGAGAGATTCCTTGTTGGAACGAACAATCTCCCGACAGAATAATAATCTCATGCAGATTGTGTATGGGAAATCCACATCAAATTCGACTCCTGATATAACTGAAACCCAAGCCAGCAGTGACGATGAAGGAGGCGATGATTTTTTCAGACCGAAAGGGGAAAGAACAAAGGTTTGTTTATGAATGCCACATATGTGTTTTTGATCAGATTATTAACTGGCTTTTTCCTTGGGAGAAGCATGTTCAAATATTTGACGAGCTTTTCCTTTTTATATTTGAACAGAAACTGGCAGATGATATTGGTGCTGGAAGTTTTGATAATGATGATTGCTCAAAATTTGCCACTGCTTTGAGTTTTAAGAAGTGGCAAGATGACAAGCTTGTGGAAAGCATTCGAGATCGATTTGTCACTGGAGATTGGTCTAAAGCTGGTCAAAGAGCTCATGAATCTAAGGCTAACAGTGATGATGATGAGGATGGCGATTTTGAAGATGTAGAAATGGGTGAACTTGATGCTATCAACTTGACTGGGGACAGTGGCGCAAAACAGAATGAAGATAAAGCAACAATTGAATTACGGAAGCTAAAAAAGCTTGCTCTTCGTGCAAAGTTTGATGCAGAATATCCTTTTTCAGTTTTTATTCTAAATTGCTCAAACTTTCCTGCTTTCTTCTATTATTCGCTTAAAATTTCTCTCTTTATGCATGGGCACCTCTCCCAGTTTCACCATTATTTTTATATTTTCTCCTGCTTGCACTTAACTTTCCAGTATATATAATCTTTAGATGGAGATGAACCAAATGTTCTCCGCCCATACCCTTAAGAATACTCCCATTGTTACAGGATAAACTCAAAATAATATTATCCCCTCAAACTTTATTTCCTTTGTATTTGGTTGTATTTGTTGGAGTGGGTTCTGGATGTCACTTTTCTTTGGTCAAGTATGTCTGGACCTCGGTATTAAAAATTTGGGGTCATTCAAGTTCTGTTTTAATTTATTGTGGTGAACTAATATAATGGATTTGTTATTGTTTACCTTAATTTGAAATTACATACAACGAAGATGAAGATGTAGAGAAAGAAACTGCACCAAAGTCTGATCATAAGAATACTGGTGAAGGTGATCATTATGATAAGGTGAATTTGATGGCATTCTCTCACAAACTAATCTTAAATTTGGAGTTTTAAAGTTATTAACGGTAACATGACACTAACATCTGCCTCTGCATTTGTAGCTGAAAGAGGAAGTTGAGCTTCGACAGCAAATGAATTTAATTGAGCTGAATGATCTAGATGAAGACATGAGGATAGAAATAGAGGGCTTTAAGACAGGGACATATGTCAGATTGGAAATTCACGGCGTTCCTTATGAGATGGTGGAATATTTTGATCCCCACTATCCTATCCTAGTGGGAGGAATAAGTCTCGCTGAGGAGAATGTTGGATACATGCAGGTCTGTAAAGACACGTTTACCCTCTTTTGGTCATGCTCATTACATTACATATTCAATTTGTTGCATTCAAGATACATTGCGCCTTTTTTCAGTCATACTCTGTATTTTGTTCATGAATCTTGGTTGTTTACATCCAAATATGGCATAAGAAAGTTTAAACGTTTAAACATACGTGACTGAGCATATGTTTAAACATTCATGTTGTTCTAAACCGTCTCTTACAGGCCAGGATAAAGCGTCATAGATGGCATAAGAAAGTTCTGAAGACAAGGGATCCAATTATTGTCTCTATGGGATGGAGACGTTACCAGACTCTACCTGTCTATGCAATTGAGGATTCCAACTCACGGCTTCGTATGCTGAAGTACACCCCTGAACATATGCACTGTCTTGCAATGTTTTATGGCCCTCTTGCTCCTCCAAATACTGGAGTTGTTGCTATACAGAACCTATCNGCAGATTTTTTTTTTTTTTTTTTTTTTTTTTTGTCATTTACATTCCACTACAGCCTTTTGCTATACTCTGTCTCTTGACGAGTGGTTGTTACTTTCGGGTTGTACCTTTCATCATTTTTAAAGAAAGATGATCAGGAGAGGGAAGGGAGAGGGAAATAGAAGGAAGTAAGGAAACAATTCTTTGAAGATTGTTTGATAACTTTGATTGGTAGTTTGCTACTCAATTCTTTGTGAAATGTTCAACTATTTACCAGTGTTTCTTATGCCTGATTCTGCGTTGATTTTTTTTCCCTCTTTATCTTTTGTCATGGAATTGCTCAGGCTTCATTTAGAATTACAGCAACTGCTGTGGTACTGGAGTTCAATCACGCCGCTCAGATAAAGAAGAAAATCAAGCTCACAGGTTATCCTCAAAAAATATTCAAAAAGACGGCTTTCATTAAGGATATGTTTACTTCAGATCTTGAAGTAGCCAGATATGAAGGTGCAACAATTCGAACTGCTAGTGGAATTCGTGGAAGAGTAAAGAAGGTAGGGTTTACACAGATATAGTCCCTCTAAAATACTGGATGTTCTAAGACACTAGCACACTATCTTTAGGAAATGGTCTGTTGATTTCTCGGAAAGCCATCTACCTTATATCTTACTTTTTTCCCTTCTTCAAACTACCTTATATTTATTTCTCGCTTCTTATATCATTCGTAAGTAAATTAGTCAAATTTGCCCTCAAGTCTCAACGTCTCTGTTGCACTACGTGCAGTTCTTCACTTAGATTTTTAATGTTCATACTCTTAAAGATGACAGATGTCTACCAGTATTAAACCTTTCGGAAGTATAAAAAGCAGCAAAAGTGTGTTTAGGAAATGGTCTGTTGATTGTCATTTGCGTTGGCCGTAACATGATGGTGGTTCCCCCTTTGAAAAACCTCCAGTTGGTTTACGCTTTTTCTAGAATTTTTCTAGAATTATCTGGTCTTTGGGATAAAGATGTTACTCCCAAGACCCGGTAAAGGCAAACATAGCATGTTCTTTAAGCCGACTTATATGAATGGAGGCTGTATTTATCAATATACTGTATAATTTGAACTGGGCTTTCGGTTGATGCCATAGGTTTTGTGGTTTTGTAGGCTGCAAATGAACTTATTGGACAAAAAGGAAAGGACGGGGGAATCGCAAGGTGTACCTTTGAGGATAAGATCCTCATGAGTGACATTGTTTACTTGAAAGGGTGGGTTTCAGTGGACATCCCCAAGTTCTTCAATCCATTGACAACTGCTTTGCAACCTCGTGATCAAATTTGGCAAGGAATGAAAACTGTTGGACAGTTAAGAAGCGAACAGAATCTTTCAGTACCAGTCAACAAAGATTCTGTGTACAAGGTAGAAAAACACTGGATATTCTATCATGTTTCCCGTCCCATTTCCTTTTCATCTTTTTCTTTTATCTCATTGCATCTTGGGATGTGCGAGTATTCAATGATAGTTCTAAAGGATGATTCATGTTGGCCAACCTCAAACCATTTTGGGATCAAGGCTTTGATCTTATTGTAACTGAATCTTTTATACCGTTTCCGGTTGTGATGGATTGCAGAAAATTGAGAGAAAGAAGAAGGTATTTAATAAATTCTCCATCCCGAAGGCATTAGAGCGAGACCTTCCGTTTTCATCAAAGCCGAAAGATATCCCGAAGAAACGAAGACGGGGTGAAAATAGAATTGCTGTTGTTCCAGAACCGAATGAACGAAGAATCAGCAAGCTGCTTCAACAAATCCAGCTTATGCGTCATGAAAAGGTACGACTTCTTAAATGCAACTGTCGAAAACTGTTGGCGAGTCAATAGGACAATGGGTGATGTCTTGCTTTATGCTAGAGGTGAGTAGGTGACCATGGGCCGACCTGTTTTGGAACGATCCATGGCAATTTAAATTTTGTTTGGGCCATTTGCAAACTAACTTTGTGCGTTCTCAACACAAATCTAAGAATGTCGACGGTCAACCCTTTTGGCCACAAAATTCTTTTTTCCTCAATCTACCCATTTACTTTTTGGAGGTCAAACCTTAAAAACTTTGACCGTAAATATAGTAAAAACTATGGAACTTTGAAAGATGAAACTAGCATATTTTACATTTTTTATGAAGTCATTCATAAAATTATATTTTTGTAAAATAAGGTCATGTGTAAATGAAGAAATTTATTGTCAGTGTTTCTTCGAAAACCACACAAAGTAAATGTGATTGGATTTGGTTTGGAGGCAACGAATCGGCTCTCTGGATCTTTCTAGCCCTTGGGAAACTTAAGTTACTGCTATTTAAACAATGTTTATACTTCTATCCCAAATTCTTATTTCAGACGGGCTGTTTTCCCGTCTGAAATAAGACGGATAAAATGTTGTACTTCTATCAACTTGCTCGAACTTCCCAACCTTTTTTCACATCATCTGGAAAACATGTTCAATACTTCCAATTCATGCATAATTTTTGCAAAATATGTACAATCCTGGTTTTTGGAATATTGAAAATATGACGTGGACCATACACACGTATCTGTCTTTGTTTATTCTTATAAGTACGTTATGCTTTCAGCTTAAGCCTAACAGAAATGACATCTTACAGAGTATCAAGTAAATATTCATTTAATGTTTGGTAATATATTTGGTAAGTTGAGTTTTAACTCATTAAACGGTACTCAACCGTGGGTATTGTACAGGAAAAGAAGCGGAAACAAAAGGAGGCAGAAAAGAGAGAAGAGTATCAAGCACGGAAGGCCAAAGAAGCAGAGATTCGTGAAAGGCTACAGAAGAAGGAGCGGAAAGAAAGATACCGTGAAGAGGGCAGGGCTCTAAAGAGAAGGCGTATAGCCGAAGACTAGTATGGGTTATTTTGATTGGGTCATTTTCCTGGGTCCAGGTCAAGTTTTAGGTCAGAACGGGTTAGAAGCTGCGGTCTCGGGTTGTCCACTGGATCAGGTCAATTGTTGACAGATCTACTGATATAGGAGTACCCGATAAATATCAAGTAATCTACAGTTTTGAATCTTCCTTTAGTGTCAGCTTAAAAATCTGGGATTTTAGTTATAAGTTATTTTTGGCGTTGACGACAAATGTAATACGGAGTATGTAATGATTTTTGAGGAAACTTCGGAAATATAAAGGAATACGGTTGCATTGAGCAGTGGTCTTTGAAGAGTTTCTCACATTCTAAATTGTTTGAAGTATATTCGCCCTCCCAACATCAAATTCAGAACCAGTCGCTGGCAAGTGGCATTAGCCTGAAGCTAAGCAAGGGGGTTGTAACTTGTATGTGCATCTGTTTATTCTTGTGTTTAAATTTAGACCTGGCAAAACCAACCCGATCCGAAAAGGCTTACCAGAGACCCGAAATTGACTAGAATTACATCACCCGAATGTAATCTGAAATCCGAATTGACCCGAACATGACCTGAGCTTTCTTGACCCGTAACTAACCTACCCCGAAAATGACCTGATCCGAAATCATCCAACCCGTAAATGACCTGACAAAACATAACTCCAATTGTACCGAAAAGACTTACAGTGACTTTTTCACTCTTATTTATTGACCCGAAAATGACTCGTTCAGAAATAGCCCGACCCGGTTGACTCGAAACAAACCCAAACAACAAACCCGCAACAGACCTGAAACCCGAAATAACCCGAGCTCAATGAAAGACCCGAACTGACCGACTCGATTAACCCGTTTGCCAGGTCTAGTTTTATTCACTTGTATCCCAGAGTCGAAGAATAGGCCTGCTTACAGGCCGACTCGGAGATCCGAAATTACTCGAAATGCCGCATCCGAATGACACCCGAAACTCGAATTGACCCTACCCGGCCCAAAAATGACCAGAGCTTTCATGGACCGTAGCAAACCTGACTCCAAACGACTCGATCCGAAACCACCCAACCCGAAAATGATCCAACAAAACAAAACTTTAATTAACCCCAAAAGATTTGAAATGCCTTTTTATCTCTTAATCTTGACCAGAAAGTGACCCGACTCACTTGAGCCGAAACAAACCCATAACCCGAAATGACCCGAAGCGATCAGAACTAATCCGAAATGACCCGATCCAAACCCGACCCGATTGACCCGATTTCCAGATCTAAGTAATCAATATTATATATTAATTCCAGAAACCAAGGGACTTCAATGTAATTAAAGAAATCTATACAAATTAATTATACTATATAGTTTTAAATCGATAGCACCGTGTGATAGACCTGATAAAGGGACCTCAATGTAAATATTATATAGTTTTGGTTAAAAATATAATATAGAGATGCCTTAATGAAGAATATTTATGGAAATTACAT
>LHUT01006376.1:4084-16000 GCA_001412135.1 Silene latifolia subsp. alba | reverse complement strand
GTCTTTTGTTAGCTTTAAAATCTGTCCTTGTGTTGTTTGTTGGTCCTTAAATAAGTCCATTTGAGTGTTCAAATCAGGTCCTTAGAGTTTCTGTCAAAAATCAATGTTATTTGTGTTTGTTTTAGTCATTTTAATCACAATCAAACAGTCCATCACGTTGTTAAAATTCGAGTCATAATCTATCCAAAATTCGAGTCCTAAGAGTTTTACTCCACTACCACACCAAAAATCACCAACGCCAAAAACAATGGAGTTCATAACTTGAAGTTTACCAGCATAGGACAAAAAATTGGTGGTGCAGCTATGAAGCTTCTGAATTTTCTGGATCAGAGAGTTAAACATACTGTTGGTTAACTTGGATGGGCGAATGGGGAGGCAAAGGTATTTGAAAGGAAAGGTCCCCTCAGTGAGACCAATGGCACATAAGATCTGTTGTTTTAAGCCATGCTCAACACCCCCAAAGTAGGCTTCAGACTTGTCAAAGTTAGCTCTGAGACCAGGCTAGTTAGAAAACAGTTGAAGCACATCAGCAGCTTTCTGAACAGAAGGTAAATCCCCTTTGGTGAAAATCATCAGGTCATCAGCAAAGATTAAATGGATGAGTCCCATCTTAACACATTTAGGGTGAAAGGAAACATTGGGATCTCTACACATGACCCTGAGAATCTGAGAAACAATTTCCATACAAAGCACAAAAAGTAAAGGAGAAAGAGGGTCACCTTGTCTAACCCCACTTTTACATTTGAAAAAACCATGATGAGAACCATTCACTTTAATTGTATACCAAGCTCCAGTAACACATCCCATTATCCATTTAATGAAGGGAGGAGGAAAGTTCAGAGCACTGAGCATGTTTTGAACAAAAGGCCACTGAATGGAGTCAAAAGCTTTACTAATGTCTACTTTAAGCATACATCTAGGAGTGAGATTTTTCCTAGTGTAGCTTTTGATCAGGCTTTGGGTGAGCATGACACTTCCATGTAAGATTCTGTAAGAGATGAAGGCATCCTGTTCTTTACCCACAAGCTTATCCATGACCCTTTACAGTCTAATAGTCAGAATTTTACTTATGATTTTATAAATGATGGAACAACGAGAGATGGGTCTAAAGTTCTTGACNCTTTAAGCATACATCTAGGAGTGAGATTTTTCCTAGTGTAGCTTTTGATCAGGCTTTGGGTGAGCATGACACTTCCATGTAAGATTCTGTAAGAGATGAAGGCATCCTGTTCTTTACCCACAAGCTTATCCATGACCCTTTGCAGTCTAATAGTCAGAATTTTACTTATGATTTTATAAATGATGGAACAACGAGAGATGGGTCTAAAGTTCTTGACACTACTAACAATATTCTTTTTAGGTGTGAGGGAGATTAGAGTGACATTAGCTTGTTTAGGCATAAAGTAAGTTTTGAAGAAATCCAAAACAGCCAGACAAAAATCATCAGCAATAATATCCCAAGCAGTTTTAAAGAAGCCAGAAGAGAAACCATCAATACCAGGACTTTTGGATGAGTGGATTGAAAAAAGAGTTGATTTGATCTCATCTTTATAGATGGGTTCAGTAAGAGCAGTCTGGTCTTGTTCATTTAAGCATTGTCCATTAGGAATAAAACTAGGATCAATGTTCTGCACAGTTGAAGAAGAGCCTAAGAGCTGCTGATAATAATCAACAATAGCCTCTCCAACCTCCTGTATCCCACTGTGAAGGGTCCCATATATGTCCTGAATTTCTCCAATATACTGGCTCTACTGTCTTTCTTTAATTTTGGCAAAGAAGAATTTGGAGTTAACATCATTGTGTTTAATGTCATGAACTTTGGCCCTTTGAATAAGGATTTTGGATTCTGCCTCTTTTAGGGTCCAGTATTCCTGAGAAACAGTCCTCTCCTTATGGATGAGAGCTTCAGAAAGAGGATATTTCTGCAGATCCTGGAAGCATTGAGTCAGTTCTTCCTTTTTCAGACTGATACTGCTACCAATATTGGAGTAATGTTCCATATGCAATTCTTTCAAATGTTTCCTAGTATTTTTAAGTTTTGCAATAAGTCTGTGCATAGAGTTCCTAACAGTGTGAAATTTCCAAGCCTCTGCAACTCTAGCTTTGAAGTCAGGGTGGTCAATCCAGCAATTAAGGAATTTAAATTGCTTCTTAGGAATGAGATCATCAGAGAATGAAAGAATAGCAGGGCAATGATCAGAAATACCAGGTGGCAAAAATTGAGTTGTGGTTTGTGCAAAAGAAAGAAGCCAATCAGCATTTTATCAGAACTCTGTCTAACTTGGAGTAGACCCTAGGGCCAACATCCTGTTTATTGAACCAAGTGAAGTCATTTCTAGTACCTTGCATATCATCCAGTCCACATCCAACTAAGCAATAGTTAAAATCAGTCATGTCCATAAGGTCAGGTGGAGTGTTACAGATCTTCTCATGAGCATATCTAAGAATATTGAAATCACCCATCACCACCCAAGGGCCAACCTCTTAAGATTGGTGGGCCAAACTATTCCATATATTCTTCCTAACAATAGGACAATTACTGCCATAAACTATAGATAAGTGGAAAGACCTGCCAGAAGCAAAATGCTGGACAAGGTAATGCACAACTTGAGCATGTTCCAGCAGAATAGTTATGTTGGTAGTAGAAGTATCCCAAAGGAGCCAAATCCTCCCATTATAGTGCATATTATAATTGAAAAAGCTACTATATTTGCCGAACTTAGATCTCAACACTCTCTGAGATTTATTAAGCTTCACCCTAGTTTCAAGAATATCAATTTTATTATGCTTAAAAAAATTAATAACCTCTAATTGCTTCACCGGCTTATTAAAACCCCTAATATTCCAAGTAGAGACAATCATGGATTATTTGGAGCTGGGGATCATCCTCTATTTGACCATCCTCTAGAGTAGGTTCTTAAGAGGTAGTAGACAAAATACTGAACTTATTTGGTGAGGAAGGCAACTGAACAGATATTACACCAGAAGAAATATCCACATTGCTAGGAGCCACATTAATAACCTGAGAAGTGGTAGCCACTGCACATGATACATGACCTAGCTTGCTGCATTCTGAGTGATTTACAACATCCTTAGGAAAAGAAACAGAAAGCTCAACCAGACTTGGGGAACCTAGCTTAGTGCATACCGAGTTCTCCCCTTCTGGCAGAGCTACTGTCTCAACAACCTTAGGAGCTGAGGTACCACATACTAAGTGGCATCCCGAGTCAGGTAGCTGAGCAGAGGGACCAATCTCATATGGGCCAGTGGTTGCAGGTCTAGAGACCTGCTTCCCAGAGTTTTTCTTCTTTCCAACCCCCATATTAGGGCCATGCACATGTTTAGGGGCAGTGTTAGTTTCCTTAGTAGCAACAACCTGAGCAGCAAGGTCAACATTGAGAGGTTTATTCCTTTTGCAGGTACTGTCAGTATGCCCAAGCTTTTGACAGGTTTTGCAGTAATAAGGAAGTCATTCATACACAACCCTTTGAGTAGAATGACCAATGAAATGAGCATTGATGACAACATGATCAGGGAGATTGGAGATGTCCACCTCAACAAGGATTCTAGCAAAGGATAATCTAGCCTTACAAGTGGTATGAAGGTCAACAAACAATGGGTTACCAATCTTACTGGCCATCTTACTGAGGTTGGAATCAGTCCACATGTAAGGATCTAAATCAGAGAACAAGATCCAAGTATGAACAATGGCAACACTTTCTATAATACAGGAGAAATGAGGTGACAATTGCTTAAGAATGAGGGAATTAGAACCAATTTTCCAAGGGCCACCCCTCAAAACTGCATTCATGGGTTCCTCAGACTCAAACTTGAAGCTAAACCACCCTTTTTTGAAGTACTGTACTAAGGAAAGAGGGCCAAAATTATAGTGTTTCTGAGTAAACTCATAAATGATCTTCTGTGAGGGTTTTGCTCCAAGAACATTTCCCATTAAGGTAAACTTCCAGTTTTCAATCTCATCCTGAACCTCATCCATATGAATATCAATTTCAGTGGATTTAGCACTATCTTCATCAAAATACAAACTCATACTTATATTCTTACTCTTAGTAACTTCTGCCCAGTTTTTGTTCATATTTTTAGGTTTCGAAGCAGTAGAAGCAGTAGCTACCCCCACAATTGGTTGATTAGGGACATAAGTAGAAGCTACAGAAGCAACAATAGAAGAAACATGAGGTNAAAACTCAAAAACTTTATCTTAATACTCAAAAACTATTAACATTTGATGTACTACATTAGATGTATAATCCACTTACTGAATGTTCTCAGCATGTCTGCAACAGCAGGGCGGAGCCAGACACGACATACGAAGTGACATACATGCAGTCATGTGCCATTAGCTTGTTAATCATAGAAGGCTATGTTGGGAAAGTTTGTACCTCCTAGTCTCCTAGTCTCAATACTTAATGAGTAAAGATTCCTAGAGTAGGAAAGACAGGCACTATGTACCTTGCCAGTTCAAGAGTGCAACTAATAAGACACAGAGATCAGGTCAGGTTTTTAAGGTTATTAACATGTAAATCTTGATTGGTGACACCTGCAAATTAGTGTTTTCGTGTGTTTGTCGTCAAGGGTTCCACTGATGATTATGAATGTGAGGAACGAGATGCATAAAATATTGTATCTCCAAAGATGGGCAGCTTTCAAAGTTACAAAATTTATTCGCAAGACAGCATATGAGTTAAGTGAGAGTTTGTGACAAGAAGTGCAGGTCTGGGAAACTTATACTAACACAGAATGAATATTTTAACAAATGATACTTCTTCACCATGAATTGACACAATATTACATCAGACGTCAACAGGATTCTGACAAGTTAAAATCACAGAACACATATAACAAGTACAAAAACATTATGCCTCTCGAGAACTTCCACAAGCAGCTATACTATGAAAGGAAAGTCAACTTCTCTACTCGAGGATGTTGCATCAACATCTCATCCAAGTCGAGGATGGGGACTGAGGGTCTCTCTAATCTCGTCTTCTTTTAGGCTCAATCTGGGAAATCGTTCATTCCTTAGGTTAGTGAAGCGAGGGCTGTGTACTTGTGGTGACAATACTGGTAAAGAAGCTTGGGTCATGTTTGCCAGGGAAGCAGGAGAACTACTAGTAATCTTCGGACTTTGGATGTGACGAATTTCTCCCCGACTTCTTGTCATAATTTCACCAAGGAACTCTCCACTGTCCATAGTAGTCATAGATACTTGACGACTTGGATCCTATAAGTTTCATTTGTATGATAATCATAAGATAGGGATTAGAAGCTTTGATAGGACGAGTTTGCATCCCCCGATGGTACAAAAACTTGGACCACTAAACTCACATAGTCACACATATACTCGGTAAATTTTACATTAATAAAACAAGAACCAAGTTGAAGATGGTAATATGATGACTGATGAGTAATAGATGTGAGTATCATGGTGATGAAATTCAGTACCACCCAATGGTAAAAAGATTCGTTTTTTGTTTGGAAAATGCTTAGGAAACTTACTTCAAATGCCAGATTGTAAGTAATTGCAGGGGCATCTTCATATTCAGCAGCATCCAAGTCCTGAAGATGGGCTAATTTGAAGAACCTAGGTAAAACATACTGTCTAACTGGGACTAGAAGCATGATCAGCAGAGGGAAAAGAACTCCAGCTATTGGGATCCACGTTATCCCGAAACACAGCAACAAGTACACTGTCTGGAAAATTGTGAAGAAAGCAATCGTCTTGAAGGGAACTGTCTCAATGAAGGTTGTGTGTTGATCTTCAAGCACTCTGGAATAAGTGTTCAGTTAGAAACCAAGTTAAATAGTCGTGAACAAAAGCGTAAAAAAGGTTTAAGACCAACAAGTACTCCGTATTAGGTAGCAGAGTAAGACTACGACATGGTGAGCTTGTCAGACGCATTCCACTTCCCCCTCTTACATGAGAAGAGAATCGGAAGGAAAACACCATTGCTCTCATTCCACTTCCATCTTCCTCCCTCCCTTTCCCTCCTACTATTGAATCACACTACTCAATAGTGTTATAACAGATAAGTACTTACTTGTATCTTCGACTGGGAGCAGTGAAGAGCAACAATATTCTTTCCCAAAATTGATTTCCAGGCAAGCTTTCAATTGCCATGAATGCAAAGTATCCCCAAAGAACAGCTGTAGGGATTTTCTTCAGAACAGGCATAGCTGCAACACAGCTACCAACCATTACTGCTTGAAACAAATTGCTCACACGCTGTTCTTTTACTTCAATTGGCAAGAGATCGTCTATGTCTTTATCAACATCAAAAATAGTTTCATCAACCGGTGCATCAATGTAACCACTGCTGGAGGCTTTTTGAACAGTTGATTCCTTCAACTCCTTTAGTCCCTGTATAAAGTTCACCATCCAAGGTAATTTTAATGCCTTGCTAATAGTAGGAAAAGAAAAAAAAAAAAAAAAAAAAAAGATAATCTGTCCATTCCTTTGGATTAGCTACATTTCCCTGTTTGAGACACTAAAACAATTATCCTCTCAAAAATCAGAGGGTTCCACTATGCATCCACTTGCCTTACCCTCTATATCAATTTGGGATAAATACCCTTCCCACTTGCCCATCTCTTGAAATCTCGCACGATATAGAAATGTCACGAATTCAAATGAATGGAGCCATGGAGGGAGTCATAATAATGGAGCCTGGTATGATTGTTTGATAATAGGATAGATAAGTAAACTTACTATAGAAGATGGAATCTGATAGACAAGAGGTGTCTGCATTCCATTGTATGCATCTTGCATGTTTCTGTATAACTGACCCAAGTTTGAATTCTTCTCTATGCTATTTCTTGCTGCTGCCACAAGCTTGTTCCTCAAAAGCTGTTTTTGAAGACCATGATTATCAAATTTAAATACATATCAGAATTGTGATCTTGCTTACCAACAAATGCATATGCTACTGAATGAGAAACTTTCGATGAACTTCTTTATCAAAACAAAAAAATTCTGAAACTATGGTGTTTCTTAGTTGATCTTTCTGGACTACAAAATTGAACCTTCTGAGAATAAACCAATAAGTTCCAAGAAAAATTAACGTGGTTTTCAGTGCTAGTTCATATGCGAGTGTTACCTGATGCTTAAGAGTAGCCAGACTTTTTGTATGCATGGGAGATTGAGGAATAACCCCATTTGAGGGGGGAATGCCAATAAGACCGCACAATATAACCTGAAGATACAAAATGCACAATCGCTTTGAGATTCAAATCAATGTATGCAATCAACTATGGCTACAAAATTACAATAACGGCATTGAAGGACTTTCACTGAATTCCATAGCTGCACTCACCAAGAATCCGAGGAGGAGGAGATCATAGTGATACGAGGAAGGTTTCTTCAGATTAAAGTCCTTTTGCTGAGCCAACTGAGAAGCAACACTATGATCAAAGTAATAGAGCACTGCAATCATCGTGGCTGGGATAAAAGCTCCTACAATGTACAATGGGGGTACATTCAGCATGTCCTGCAAAAACCAGGAAACCCATCATATCTGACATCAATAAGAAGGTGGTAAATAGAAATGAATGCATGCCTTCAATCCCAGTTCTCCTACAAATATATGCATAAGTTACATGATCTGTTTTGGTGAGTCTTATATGAGATGCTCTCACATGAGAACAACTCAAATCTTTATGGATTCCTCGTTTAATTATAGATGCACCCATTGGCCCTTTTGTGGATCCGTCTTACCACATGAAATTTGATGTACGATGTATCAATACCTTGACAACAGTCCAGTTTGAGTAAGCACCAGGAGACCACGGGTTCGGACTGAAAAGACGCCTGGGGATCCCTTTGGGGACGTCATGGACAGGTAGGTAAGAAACAGCAGTCCACACTAGCACCATAAGTGGAACACCATAATCCGCAATGAAACCACGCAGGCAGCCTGTTCATTACAAGTCTAATCTGAGATCGAGATAGCTCAATATAGCTTAATAATGTTTAGATGCAGTCTCAAATGGAAACGCAACAAAAGGAGGATGCAGAATCCATAGAGACAAATGTTCAGCAGAGGCACATGTCCACTAGCTAAGTTGGTAGACAGTCGGACGTAGTAGTCATTTAAAACCCGTTAGCATTACAAGTGCTCTTGTGGCGTTCCTTACACAAAAGCCCAAAGGGTTCAGAACTACTCAGTGGTTCCCATTAAAGTAAGGTTCAGGAGGACACTGACCTAGGTCCAGGCTCTTAATGATAAACATATACTTTTAATAAGCCACAAAACATCATTTCCATATAGAATGATCAATAAACCTAAAGAAAATGTCTACCTCCACCATAACGCCATGATCTAGCTTTACGGCTTTGCAACCCAGTTAGAAGAAGACCAAAGGATAGAACAAGTGCAAACATTCCATTGCCAAAACGCCAAGACGGATGTAGTGCAGTCTGATTTGGATTTTCTCTATCTGGTATCCCAAACTCCCCCACAACTCCCTGTAAGCAAATGCGTAGGCCAATATTAAAGATTGTGTGCTGCTTCCATAAAATATCAGGCGTTTGTTTATGTCATTTATCATCAAAGTTCACACCGAGGCACTCTTCCAGCTTAATTTGTTTCACACATCAGAACATGAAACCGACATCGATGACACACTATAAAGACATTATATTAGTAGTGAAACGTTAACAAATGAATCAAACTCACCACAATTGCTTGCTGCATGAAAAGCATCGCAATGAGCAAGCCAAATAGCTCACCAGCTACGCGCGTAAACCTATTGATAAGAGAGCATGCCCCCAAAATGGCCAACATGAAGAGCAAAAGGGCTGTCCATACACAAACCCTGCCATCAAAGTACCATATAGATTTACATTGACATGTTTCACGAAATACACTCATTTTGACAGTAAAAAATGTCGCGTATTCAAAATACCAGGCTGTCCATGCCAAGAAAAGTTTGTGCCCCAACTCCTTCCTGTCTTTCGCAAAGTTGTACATGAATGTATACATAAGAACTGTTGGTTCAGCCACCCCTAAAATGAGCAATGGCTGCCCTCCAAAGATTGAGTGGATAACACCACATAATGCTGTTGATGCAAGAGTTTGTACTGCAGTCAATGTTCCATCTGCAGCATAAACAGAAAAAGGTGGGTATTTTACGGCAAAATCAAAGTAGCATCAAACATTAACTGTGTAAGAAATTGTAACAGTACCAGTATTTCTTTCCAGTTGTTCACCAAAAGATATAACTGGAATTGCCGAAGCAAAAAACACATATGTTGTTGGGGCTAAAATCCTGAAACCGAAATTCATAGCATCGATACAATTGCTCACAGTAGATTGCTACTCAAATATTAACAGAAATCTAACACAGATAAACAGAATTATAGCTTTTGGCAAAGGGTGTAGTTACCAACCTAATTCCAGCACGAAGACCCCCGGCCCAATCTTGCTTATAGCAAAGAAGTCTTCCTTTCAGATCATTCTTAATACCGCGAAATGGAACGAATGTTTCTTCCATAATAACTCAAATTCTAAACACCCCCTCCACCCTTTTTATATTGACAAAACTATTGAAATGGAGGAGGCTTGACCCAATAACTCCACTCAGAAACCAAAGCTACTCGAGAGGCAAACACTAAATTTACGGTTTAGACATTATTGATAGGAAGCAATTGGTGAATAAACATGAATCAGGGATCAAAATTTTTGGTCAGTCTTGATCAATGGTCAGTAGAGAAGTGAAATTACATCTTAATGAACCCTATACTATTGAATCAAAGAATGGGATAATCAATCAAGTGAATTGATATAAGAGGTTACAAGCTTCTCTTGCTTACTTGTGCTCCATATTTAACCCAAACAAAGACGATTAGCGAGATAAATTCATGGACCAAAAATCGGAAGTTGAAGATGAAATTAATGAATCAGAAACTTCCATCTACTATATCTGAACTAACGGTAAACTGCAGTAATATTTAGATCCATTTACTATAGAATGATGATTATTTTTACAAAGAATTCACCAAAATGCTGCTAAAAATCAGAAATGGAGTTACATGGTACAACTTTAAAGACAAATACTCAGAAACTAACGAAAGCCCATCTTCACAAATATGATTAACAGTTTTAAGACAAATTTGAGCAACAAAACAACCTTAAAATGAGAAACTAACGTGAACCCATGATTTAACAACAGTTTAGGCAAATGGGTTTTCTATCTACTATAAAATGCAGAAAAACAGGTTTGAAAAGATGAATTAGCGAAACCCCATTATTTAAACACACTAGTGATTATGGTTTAACACAGGATTTAGGCAAATGGGCACACGCTAAAATAACCAAAAGACGGTTCCGAATGAATAATTAGCGCAAACCCATTACTAAAAATCACCAATTAAGAAGGGTTATGAACAGATTAAAGAAAGCAAATGAGCAAGAGAAATTAGAGGGAAAAGGTGCAGAAATGGTGAATGTATAAAATGAGTGAAAATGTGAAGAAACACAACAGACACAGTGATATTATAATGTATGAAAGTGACAAAGAGGAGACGCAAATGAAGCCAGGAAACAACAGCTATGCTACAATTAATAAGCAGATAGCGAAGTCTTGAGTGACCCAACAAATTAAAAGAGTGTGCACAATTTTTTGAATTTGTTAAGGTTATACGGACTATTTAAGTAAGAGGGAGATGGATATTTGTGTGACATTGGTGAATGCGATGACTGACGGATAAATATACAATAATAAGTCAATAATAACAGTAAGTCTTCTTGAAAACAGATATATATTTGAGAAATTGTAAGTTATACTGTTGAATTTTTTGGTTTTCTATGTTATTTTTCTACCTTTTTTTAATTGATTCTAATCCTTTTGAATCGTTGTTTTGTTGCATTTTCTTTTAAACACAAGAATTAAGCAAATGAATTTAGACCATACGAAGATTTCCAAATAAAGAAAGAGGGAATAAAACGTGTCTAGCATGAAAAATGAAAGAGGAAACAAAAAAGCGACTTGGAGGGAGTGTATTATATCCTGAACAATAGATAAAAAGGAGTAGATGAGACACATTTATCTTCTCATCGAGTCTCCAACTTAATAAAACAGATGAGACAAGTTTTTTTATAAGCTCTTATTTTTTTGGTGTTGGTGAGGAACATCTCTATTGACAGTTGGGACAATTTTCTTCGAACTCTTAAATACTTGTTTAAGATATGAAAGTCTTTATCATTTACACCAATCACACTAGTCAACTTTAATTTCTATAAGCCCTTATACATGACTACTAATGTTGTGTTTATACTAAACTTGTTTGAGTTTAAGATAATTGTGTTCGACTTAAACAAGAATTGATGATATAATATACTCCATATGCAAAGATTAAATGATGGGTATTGCCATCGAATCGAATCAAATCAAATCAAATAAAAAGAGTTCAAGTTCCATGAAATGCAATGTTTTTTTTGTTAGGCGGGTGAGAGGGATGGGAGAGTAAAGACTAAAGAATGAGGAAATGCACACACAATGTGAATTCCACTCAACTTTATTTGTTTGTTTGGAGGATATCTTTTGTTTCCCTTTTTCTCATCACTTTTTGTGTATCCCTCAAAAGGTTTTAACTTTGTTTAAAGTTTTCTTCTTTATGAATATATGAATCAGAAAAAAATGAATGTTTGTTTTCCCCTTTCAATTGGTAATTGTACGTGTGCAATTATGATTTATATTTTATTTTGAATATTTGATAGAAAAAGTATGGAGTAAAGAATTTTGGTATCTTTTAAGGCTTTATTTAACAAGATATTTCAAATAGCTTATTTAACTAAAATTTCAGCTACCTAATTTTTTTGCAATTGTTTGTTAAGTAGCTTATTTGACTAAGAGGGTGTTTGGTAAACGGCGGATTGAGAAATTTTCAGCATATTCAAGGCT
>LHUT01006375.1:2689-14489 GCA_001412135.1 Silene latifolia subsp. alba | reverse complement strand
AGATGTTTAGCTATGGGATAGTCATGGGGAGTCACCACTTCGAGTCTAGTTTCCGCTGTTACGAGTTTAACTGTCTTTGATTTCAGTTGTATTGAGATCCTTATACTTTTATTTTGAGTTGGTCTGAGATAATGTAATCGCTAACTCTTTATACGTTAATAAATGTTGTTTGGAATTTGTAACTTTGGTATACTAACCTCGGAAAACCGAGATGGTAACAACCTTTCATGCTAGGGTAGTCCTTGTTAAGGTACCTTGGTATGATGGGGTGTTACAAATAGTATTATTAGATCCATATCCCGTATAAACACAAACGTGCAAATCGTTGTTATTAGTTTCATGACAAAAAAATTTGAGAAAAATTTATAAATTGAAATCATTAGCGTTGTTGTATAAAAATCTTTTCATTAAAATACATTTCGGCTCATTACTCAATTTTCTTGATTAATTTTCTGTTCTAACTTTTTTTTTGTCAAAATAAAAAACGTGAACAATTACGAGCTATCTATTTTATATAAGATTTTATAAATATAGAAAACTCTATATACCATGCATGTATTATACGGGGTCTAAACTAGTTCAATTATTACATTGTAATTTTAAATTGCTTAAGAGGCTTTTATTGCTTTATTTTAAAACATTAATCTTAAATATATAATTAACTTTAGTCTTTAAAAGGAGATAACTATTTGTAATAAAAATTTATCTTACATATTTTTTTTATAATCACAAAATTTGAAACCGCCGACCCTTGCAATTTTGCACGAATTTAATTGTCTTTAAGGAGGTGAATAAGGTTGGCTGACATAATAGTGTATGTAATACTGTTAGTGTACCAAAACATCAGTTTATTGGATGGTTGATGGTAAGAAACAAGCTTTTCACAAAGGACCGGTTGTGTAAGATGAGTGTCTTGTCTAAAAATTTGTTTTATATGTGTGATATGGAGGTTGAAAACCATGAGCATCTTTTTTTCAATACATACAGTCTAAGCCTCTAAGG
Organism: Silene latifolia subsp. alba; assembly: GCA_001412135.1. Taxonomy (NCBI): domain Eukaryota; kingdom Viridiplantae; phylum Streptophyta; class Magnoliopsida; order Caryophyllales; family Caryophyllaceae; genus Silene; species Silene latifolia. Next base: position 13,487 of record LHUT01006375.1, on the reverse strand, counting down.
TGTCTTGTTTTGATAGCTCAATGGTGTCAAACTAATCTGCCTAATTCTATTGTGGTGGATTGGTGCCTTGGTGGTGTACTAAGTGGTTCAGGCCTACCTGCGAGAAGGAAATTATTGCTGCCATTCTTGTAGCATTGGTGTATCGGATATGGTGGGCTAGGAACCATTGTCGGGTTCATTGTGCCCTAATAAGGAGAGTACTTGTAGTTTTTTTAATTGGATCTTTATCTAAGTTGTTAAGTAGCTGGAGGCTTATCTGTGATGTGTATTGTTGATGATGTAATTGACTTTAATTGTTACAATGAATTAGTTACATTTTTACTAAAAATAATTGCAGGGGTTTAAAACTAGTACTTCTTTCCTTTACTACACATGTAGCTTTTCAACAATTTTTTTTTTTTGGTAATGCAAGCTAATTGTTAGTGTATTTAATCTTTAACTCGTAGTTTCATGTAAATAATCTATAAGTGTAGTTATTCTAGGTTTGGACTATGGTGTTTCACGTCCAACGCATTTCCGTCTTAGATTAGTTTTGGGTGCGAGGATCAATCTACGCTAATCCGTTCTAACAATGAAGATTCTATTCTAATCCACCTAAATCTACTTACTAATTACAAAATTAATAAAAAATAAATTAGTTTAGATTATTTACCTCTCGATTCCCTGAATTTGGTGGCGAAAATTTCGGAATTGAAGCGGTGGTGATGGAAATACGAACGTTTACAAAGCGGTTTTTTTTTTTGTTTTGTGAAGTTTTTTTTAATGATTTTTAGCGAGAATATTGAAAATTTCAAAAAATGAAGTATATATTAGGGGAGGATGAAGTGAGGGGCAAATTAGAAAATTCATTACATTGTGGACGTTATTTAGTAATTTTAGGGTATTATCGGGTCGGTTTCACGCACAATTTAGGGTATTACAGGGTCAATTTCAGGCCATTCAGATTGAGTCAGCTTTTGGCTGTAGCCAATCAACCACCGAGAGTCCGAGAGTGCAATAGAGTTAGTAGGACGCAATCTGGAGACGACTCGATCAGAGCAAGTAAGAAAAAAATGGCGAAACAAGCAGTGACAAGCAGCAACCCATGGATTCTTGATTTAGTCCCTTTACTCGTCGTCCTCCTCATCGCTGCTCATGTTCTAGCTCTGGTAATTTTAATTACTCCTTAATTAAAAATCTTCATCTTCATCTTCATCTTCATCATTGTTAATATGCTTCTTCTCTATTTGTTTGTTGGTATAGGTATACTGGATTTTCAGATTAGCTACTGAAAAGCAGCAACAACCTCAATTTTCCTTTCGCCGTAAAGAACATTGATCACGCTTTCTTCTGTCTTCCTCTTCTTGTAATTTCCGCCTTCATTTTTTTATTCAACCGTTATTTTCAAACTTTCCGTAATTCTGATCGATTTAATTTTAGTCTGAGCTGCTACCTGCTGTTTAGTTGCTTTAATTCCTGGATAATTAATTGCTGGATGTTGAATGATTAATTGAATAGTTTTCTGGCTTAGTCTGATGATTTTATTTCTGTTATTATGCCAAAATTAGATCTTTTAGTAAAAATTATGAGTCTAACAAACTTTTTAATTATGAGATACGCTTGCTAAATATCATCTTACCTTACAGCATACGGAGTAATTGTTATAGCTAGTATTAAATAAAACACGTAAAATTGAAAGAAGCCGACTTACATATTCGGCATCGACTCAGATTTTGTGTTTATTTAGCTCTGATAAATCAACAATTTTGTTCGTAATTTTTTTTGGTGCTAATCAACAATCTAGTAGTACTCCGTACTTCTGTAGAAGGCAACACCGAAATAAACATCCCCAGTGGCCTAGACATAGAACTTAGAAGCCAATGGTAAGGAATGTGTGTGAGAAGAGATACACGATGCAATCCGTATCTATGTATGTTGTCATGTGTTAACTATTGCAAGGGGAAGTCAGATCGCAGAGTGACTAACTCAAGCATCCTGGGAAAACTATCAACATTGCTAACTTTTGCTTCTACTCTATGATTCAGTTTCCAGCTTTATCTGCATCGCTAGCTATTGTAATGCAATATTAGTTCTCTTGTACTTTGTGTCGTGCAATCTTACTTCGTTCATATGGTCTCTCGACACTTGCGATGCGTTCGAGTAGTTTGTACTCAAGTCAGATTAGTCGAGACATGCACATGCTGGGGATATGGTTGATTATTATGAAACATTGAAATAATTGTACATGTCTAGTGATGGTGAGCTAATTGAGGTTTAGCATTATGCAAAGACTGGCAGTTTTGCTAATAACCTCGAGCCTGTTGGGGAAGTTTATCAATGCTTCTCGGGTAGTCTAATTTGCTTTTTCTAGTAGTTGTATTATTTTCAAAGCAATCAGACTTAGAAAACCAAATTAAAAAATGCTGGGAGTCCGACCAAGACAATGTCATATGCCTAAAAGAATTTGTTATTTTGTATGTTTGTCTCCGCTAGTTCTCTCCACTTAGATTGGTGTTGCATGACTTCATTAGGTATCCCTAGGTTAGGAGCTCAAAATCATATAATACAGGCAAATTAAGGGTCATATGTTATGTTTCCAATAGTTAGTGAACTCGGTCATTAACATCACGATATTACTTTATCACACCATGACTCTACTAAGCTAATAAAGCTTTATTCTCCCCCCGTTCCATTTATATGGTCCCCATTTTCCTTTTACTCTCTCTCAAAATAATTGGCCCCTTTTTATATCTAGTAAAGTGAAAAGCGATTTTCCATACGATCCCTTGTTAAGTACTCCTTAACATACTGCCTCCATCTTGTTGACACTCCCAATGGGGAGGGATGATATGTGAAGTGTGAACTGTGATACTCTACATGTATATTTTCTAAGTCAAGGTGTAATTATGGCTGTTTTCACTTTATCTTATATATGACCTAATACCTATAGTCAATCAAATGGAGACAACATAAATGGGATGGAACAAGTACTTGTTTTGTCTCATCAGTTGGAAAATTACTGTAGCTAGGGCACTTCAGTTGTCCTCTTTTTTTTTTTTTTTTTTTTTTTTTTTTTTTTTTTTTTTTTTTTTAAAATTATTTATTTCGAAAAAAATTCTTCTATGACGGGTTTGGGCATCGATGTGCTGGAGTGACGGGTACACGGAGAAGGACATCGAGTAAGACCCACTTTTTTTTTTTTTTTTTTTTAAAAAAATAATTTTTTTTTAAAAAAATTTTTTTATGGTGGGTTTTGACGTGTAAGAAAATGGGAAGAACAAACGTCTAGAATCCATTCTCGNTTTTTTTTTTTTTTAAGAAAAAACATTTGCCATACTTTCTTTTGAAATTACTTTTTAGTTGGGGGTGTGCAGATTAATTGCTTTTAAGACGCCTGTTTCCTTCATTGCATCTCTAAAGACACCTTCAGATGTCATAAAATAACCCCTGAAGCTTTTACGAATCTCAAATTACTACCATTTATCAGAGCTGAAAATGAAAATGGCCCATCATATGGTTAGATAGAAAGCTGAGCTAGGAGATTGTTGGCAATTGACTGAACATGCTTTTTTTTTTCTTTTAATGAAATATAGGCATAGCTGATTGTGTTAAGTTAGAGTATACACTTATCATAGTTGCAGCCTGCATTTTTTTAAGCCACGGGAACTTTTACTCTTGCTAGGTCTACTGTGCGAAGGATCCTGTTAATTTTTTTAATTTAGTTCTTTGGCTGTGACTAGTTTCTATATAAATTATGAGCATATAACAGACATTCTCTACTACTCAGATAATTTGTTTCGCAATTAAGTTTGTAATTTTGTATAGCTTTGGTGATTTTATTAGTATTTGGATTGATTGCCTTACTGGGCTCCTCAATTATATGGCTATTCTTCTCTAAAGATAAGTAAAATAAAACGTGTTCTATTTTACAGCTGTCACTGTCATAGTCATAACTCATAAGAGACATGGTCACAGTTTTGACTAGAACAATTTAGAGGATGATATCTTTGTTAGTTATGGGCTCTTTGTTGGACTTCGGCTCTTGTTAAATAAATGTTAAGTGTGCGGTGTGCCTGCAGGCTTCAGCTGACTAGATGGGATGCTGCTTGTGTCCTAATGTTTGTGTGATTTATGGGAAACACAATTCGTCCACTAATCTGGATTGTATAATTGTTTTTGTTTTACCAGTGGGATATTACCTCTTCCATTTAGTCAAGGCTTTAAGCTGTTCAGTATTTGACAGGAGTGATCGGTTGTGTGGTTGCTGTCTGGGAGCCTTTTTTTTAGTTTTGTCCCTAACGACGCCTAAAGTATACCTTGTGAATCTTGCATAAATTCAAAGTCATATGAGCTCATTGGTCAAGAAACAAAACATGAGTTTAATGCAGTTGTATGAGGCTACATTTTCTAAGCCATTAAGATTGTTACACAAGGATTAAGGTTGTTAGTGGGGTAGTGGGTCTCACCAATAAAGTAGGGTGATTTTACTAACAAAAACTTACTCAAGAAAGAAATGGGGCAATTTTAGTGAGTAGACCGAAAAAGGAATATGGGACATTTCCGGAGAATTGCAGATTTGCAGGGAGTATTTTTTGGTGCTTAATGAGAGAAGGACCCTTTTAAATGATGTTGCATTATTGCTTTGGGCTTTGAATGGATTCTCTAGACATGACAGGCGTGAAAGAAACCGAGTGTAGCATCTTGATACTTTGTTTCACATTTAGGTTTGTAAGTTTGTAACTATATATATATATGTGATGTTACCAAGTTTGCGACTGATTGTTTTTGTGGAAGTTTCCCTAATAAAATAGTTTTATGGTCCATTTTAGCGCCGGCTTTAAAAGTCACTAGAGTAATTGAGCAGCAGTTATCAAGAGAAGGATTGGGAGGGCGAAGGTACCTTGGGGTTTGGCTCTCCGAAAAATCAGTGGTAATGAATTCCTTCTGTTTATTAGGCAAGCTACGGCAACGCGTCCTAATGTCTGTGCTATGTGTATGAGAGACAGGGAGCCCGGGTTAGATAAATGTGTTTAGTTCTCCTTTAAGATGTTGCCCCTTTCAAGGCTGATCAGTCTTCAGCAGGAAATTAACTTCATCTGTTATAGTTTTTGTTATTCTTTAAAATATAATTTAAGGGTCAGCTATATGGCATCTCCTTGTGCATAACAGGTGCTTTCATACTTTGAAAGTATTCTCATCATATTCAGTAGAAACTACTGGAAAAATAGAACTTTCTAGCTAGGTGGATTTTATGTAGTTTGATAGTTTGTTTATTGTTCAATATGTGCCAGCTCATTTTTGTTTGTTCAATGGATTTACAGTAAGAAATGTCTGGAGTTCGTCGTTCGTTGAAGATGAAAATTTCTGCTGGAGAGGTATGTCATTGGCATTATGGGAACCACATGTGGCTGTAAACTTCAAAGACAAGTGTGTTGTGCTTTGTTGTTGGCTTGACAATTTTTTTGCCGCAAGTTATGAATAACGGTACGCTGGATAATGTACTTCTTTTGCCTGTGAGGTTTGATCAGTGTTTGAAACCAAATCTTAGATACAGTAATTTGGTATTTAATATAATAGTTGTACCAGTGAGATACATCTAATCAAAATTGTAGAGGGGTATGCGACTTGTATTGTTTTGTATTGGTAGGCATCGCGGAAATCCTGGTGTTTTGTTGTAAATTAAATGTACGTTACTTTAAACAGGTTATATCAATTGAGTTTCTACATTTATATTGTTTACCATTTGTTGGTATCTCAACTATGGAGGAGGATTTGAGTGTAAAGTGATCAGAGAAGGAGTAATATAGGCTTGATTACCAGGGAACTGGATGTTCTGGATTCTTAATGTCAATCGAAGTTATCACTAGTATCTGTGTTTTATAGTGTCCAGCCGTCACTGGACTGGCCAAGATCTTGAAGAAAACGGGTGTATTGGAATGATGAAAAAAAGTACGGAGTATGTGTTCTATACACATAAGGAACTCCTTAACCATTGAGCTACCCAATAAGGAGCTCCTTGTATTAAACTTCATCTTAGAAAAAGGAGAGGATAAGGAGCACCACAAAGAAAATATGAAACTTTTACTATTGACATGGACAAAAAGTTGGCATGAAACTACAACCATTGCTATTTAAACTGCTTTGTGGATTTATGTGCTATGTGCTGCCATATGCTCAAGGCTTTCCTTCACTGACGGACTACAAATTTCGAGACAATATACATCTGCTAAATACCAAATCACAAGATGATTGTGTCGCTTTGTTCATTTCAAAATAGATGGCTACTACGACCAACTCCCGAGCTGTGACTGTTTTGGTGCTGTTTTCTGCTTTATAAGCAATCAAATTCTTTAGTGCTGCTGTTTTTCTAAAAGCTCAGTTAAACGCGGTGCTAGTGTGCTACTAGGCCCGGCAAACGGTTTATTCGGAGAGGATGGGTCGGGTGAGCTAAGTTCGGGTTGGGTTATTTGTGCTATATTTGGACTTCAAGTTTGGGTCTTGTTTGGTCACTACAAAATCATATATCATCACATACCTGTAATAGTAAAATGATTTCACAATACAAGTTCTCGTAAATTTACAAATGCAAGTGGGATAATTGGTTGGGAATTGGGGGTACTCTTTTAACCATCAAATGTATAAAATTTAAGATAGAAGACGAGATCTGTTATAACTAACTTTGGAGTTTGTTATATGTCGGTTAATCTGTTATAACTAACTTAGAGAGTTAGTTACTCCTTTTTATAAATAGAGGGAGGTTATTGTAATATTGTAACTCACTTTTACAGAGTACAATTCATATTATTTCAATCCCTCTCTGTCTCTCTTAGCAAAGTAGCAACAACACAAGTACACAACTGTAAAAACCTTTCAAATTCCGTACCATTCTCTCTTTTTTTCTTGATTCTGAATCTTGTTTTGCAGCCATGATTCTAACTAAAGAAAATATGAACCCAACCTCCATTGTTGAACATTCCAAACAAAACACATCCCCCATGGAATACCCTCCGAAACAAAACCCGTCTTCCATTTCTGAAACATCCCAAGAAATCCCAACTACCCTTTATAACCATTCAAAAGAAAACACAACCACAAACTTCAGTTTCCAAGTACACCCTGCAATTAAACTGAAGCAAACTCTGGCATGTCTGAGTGAAGAACATTTTAATCCAGAAGGGTTCGGAATGATCGAAGTTGGGGAGGTTGGTTTGGAGATTACTGTTGGTAACACTAACGGCACTGTGAGTCATTTATGGTTGAAGGCCACCGGTTTGACCGACTTCAAATGCAGCAAGCCTATGATCGGACAATGGGTTAACTTGAAACACATTTCCCACAATCTTGTTGATGCTCATGATACAGATACCATAACCATTCATCATCTTGAATCCTCTAATCAACTCTTCTTTTCATTTGGTAATTTCTATTTTTTCTTGTAACGAATTTTGTTGTCTTGTTCCTTTTCGTTGGATATCTTCATAAATGTCGAATAATCTTATTTTGTCCGTGTTACATTTATAGCTCTAAGCCTGACTTACCCGCATTAGATTTGTTTGCTAAAATAACTTTCTGAATCACATAATTCTTGTTTTTTTTATAATAGGGGATATGATTAGGATACGATCATTAAGAAGTCTTTTCGAGTTACAGTTCATAGTTCATACTCCTTGTTATTCATGAAAAAGTATATGATGACGCAATAATATTAATCGATTGAACAACGTTCTTGATAATCATAACCAACTTTGTTAGTTAAAACAGCCACAAATGTGAATCTGTGATATATTTCGGGTTTTACTTAGTGGCTTATATTCTATCCTTGGATATAGATTAGTGGGCTGATAAGATATGTTAAATAGATTACTAGTTGAATTATGCGACATAATGGATATAGATTTGATTGATGTATGTACTCTTGGTGATTGGGTTCAGGAAGTGATCCTCCAACACAATTTTCCGAGGAATTGGTTGAACAGGATGAAGTCTACTATGTGAAGTTCCCCAATATCACATACGCCTGTGAGGCTGCAATACTGTCTGACGACTTGAAGCAGATGATCGAACAATATGAGGCTGCTGACCCCAAGTTAGGTATACCACCTTTTCTTCATTATATGTCTTCTACTCCCTCCGTCCCGGTCAATTGTTGTCCTTTCGTTTTGGCACAAAGACCAAGGAATGAGGAAAAGGCCAATAACTAAATGACAAGTGGAACAAATTGAATGAGAATGATCAAATTAACCATCAAGTTCATTCTTAAAATAGAAAGGACAACAAATGACTGAGACACCCCAAAATGGAAAAGGACAACAAATGACCGGGACAGAGGGAGTATAATAAAGCAGGAAATGGTGAAGGATACTTGTTTCAGAACTTATTGCTTAATTTAAATGTACCAGTTTTAGTGGATATATCAAAGGAGAATTTGAAGATCTCTATAGAAAGAACAAAGTGGTTATACTGTTACAAGCATGGTGATAAGGTAAGAATATCAGATTATTTGATATTGATTTAGCGAAACATTCATTTTTCTGATGGTGTATTATTGGTTTTGTAGATGGAGGGAATAAGGGGGATGATAGGGAAACAGAAGCACCATGCGTTTTTCAAGTGGCCTGATTGTGAGTTTCTGAAGAAGGCGGCATTGGTGGCGCCAGCATTTCTTCTGTGCTTTGCGACTCATCCACCACAGTGCATCATGCTGCGTTTCAACCTCAGAGAACTTGGAGATTTGGTGTATTTGCACAAATCGGTCTTGACTGTTTTCAACTCTCCTTCTAGCCAACAACTCAAGGTGGAACTTGGCCACTTGGAAAATCTCAAGGCAGCCTCACTTGTCTGAGTTTTGTAGCTCTTCTGTTTGTCTGTTGATTATAGAATGTATGCTGGTTTATTGCTATAGTGGCTGGGAAAGAAAACCTGTTAATCTTTCAGAAACGACATCATTCATGTATTTGTGTGCGATAATTTGTTTTGCAAGCATATACCATGCTCTAGTTTTATAAATTGGCTGCTCTTCACTTCTCTGATCTGATCTCTTAGGATCTGATGTCGAGTTCCAAAAACCAGCGAAAGGTCGACACCATTCTAGAATTAAGACATACTGACTCTAGTTTTTTAGGTTGGTTATCTAGTAACAGTAAGACAACTTTCCAACACACGAGAAAAGCGGATGGTATAATAAGTTCGTATATCGAGAACTGTCAAGGACAAGATGGTTAACCTCAATCAGATTAACGGGTTTCTGGGTCATGATGGTTAACATGTTATTCACATTACATATAGGAGGAAGTAGGGGAAATTCACAAGGGACGGGCAGACAGGCTTATAGGGCTACCACTTCCACCGAAACAAAAGAGGCGAGGTGGATCAATTTGAAGAAGTCATCGGGCCTTATATTATAGTAGAAGGGAACGCCCTCAAAAGGCCACTTTTAAGTCCAAAATTATGGGCTTTCCTAAAATTATTCCAACTAGGTTGTAACCCGTGAAATTTACGGGGCTGCTTTTATGATTTTAGAAGTATAAGCTTAATAATAACAAAGATATACAGAAAACCGATTTATCACAGTAAAACACATGCGAAGGGAGGGGAAAACCGAGGTCTGTAAGGAGAGCATGAACCCATTCAAGATCAGCAGTAGTGTCAGCAATGACACGGAATTCTGCCTCAGTAGTAGAACGAGCTAAAGTACGTTGCTTGCGAGAGGACCAAGTGATAGGATTACGACCAAGATAAATCAGGTAACCAGAGGTGGACACATAATCATCCTTGTCACTAGCATGATCCGCATCACAGAAAGCATGGAGATTAACAGGAGAATCACGATAGAGTTCTAAACCAACAGTAAACGAACCTTGAAGATAACGGAGAAGACGCTTGGCAGCAGCCCAATGCACATCAGTCGGGGCAGACATGAATTTGGCTAGTTTATTAACAGTGAACGAAATGTCTGGACTAGTGAAGACAAGATATTGAAGAGCACCAACAATTTCACGATAATCAGAGACATTGGTGATGGGAGAGCCGTGAGAGCGCAACAATGGAAGATGACTAGCAATAGGTGTTGGTAGAGGCTTGGTTTCATGCATCTTATGTCTTTCGAGAAGATCCAAAATATACTTGGATTGCGTTAAAAGAAGGCCTGCAGAGTTGGGTGTTACCTCGATCCCCAAGAAATATGACAGAGGACCAAGGTCCTTAAGAGAGAAACGATTAGCAAGAGTAGATATAATAGCAGAGAGACGAGCAAGAGACGGTCCAATGACGATAATATCGTCAACATAGACCAACACATAAATAGGAGAAGAACCAGAATTGCAAATAAAGAGTGACAGATCCGCAGGAGAGGATCGAAAGCCATAGGAAATCAGGGCCGTTTTGAGCTCCGTAAACCAAGCTCGTGGAGCTGGCTTCAGCCCATAAATTGCTTTGGAAAGAAGGCAGTGATGAGATGGAGAAGTGCCATCAACGAACCCAGGCGGTTGCGCCATATAAACCGTATCAGATAAGGAACCTTGCAAGAAAGCATTGTTAACATCGAGTTGACGAATAGACCAATTACGACAAACAACAAGTGAGAGCAAAAGACGAACTGTAGCTGGTTTTACAACTGGACTAAATGTTTCTGAGTAATCAAGACCTGGTCGCTGATTGAACCCTTTAGCGAAAAGCCTAGCTTTGTATTTGTGAATCGTGTTATCAGAATTGTATATTATACGAAACACCCATTTATAACCAAGTAGATTTCGGTCAAGCTGAGGTGGGACGAGAGACCATGTTTTGTTAGCAGTAAGTGTAACACCCCCATATATCAAGG
>LHUT01006371.1:0-11806 GCA_001412135.1 Silene latifolia subsp. alba | reverse complement strand
GAGAGAGGAAAGCACATAGGGGTGCCCCCATCTTGTCCCCCTATCCGTTTTGTGAGTGACATTACCCGTCACTTGCTCCGACCCGTCTTCAGCAAGACTAACTGATCTTTGTAAGAGTAGAGTATTTCTTCAATTACAATATCGTTTTTATTTTATGTGAGAATGATTTTAATATTCCGTAGAAGGTAAATAAAAAAGTAAATAATTAGAATGGAATAAGTAATTGATAAAATCTAGTCTTTAAATGTTTTTTTATGACAGTTGGAAAAAGACGTAATTACATATTGTTTTGGTTTATAGAACCATAGTTACATCCAAATTTATTTAACATAAAAGCAAAACATAATCCTAATAGAACTAACACCACCATATCATTAAAGATACGAGTGGTGACAAACGCATGTTGGTGAAATAGGGTAGATTGGCCACGAGCAACTCCGTCCAAGTCATCAGCAATAACAACTTCTATAGGCCAACGAGCCGAACAAGCTTGCTTTCAGTGGAGAAGATTCTCCTACACTGTGGTGATCGATTGGCTAGTTAAATGATTTGGAGGGAATGAGAAAATAGACTATTGTACTTTGTACATTTTTATATTGCGTAAATAGTCTTCAGCTCAGTGTCACTGTAAGTCATGAAACGACTTTTAAAATGTACAATTCAATGACTATTATTATTATTATTATTATTATTATTATTATTATTATTATACTCACGAGCACTTAGATTAACTGGAGAAGAGGTTGTTCGAGTTTAACGAGGTCTTCGGTTCAAAGCCTGAAAGCCTGAAAATGTAGCTGTTTTAAAACTTACGAGGGAGAACTTTATCGTCCCAATTGTTCTACACTTTTATCCAACTCAATTCCGAACTACACAGAATGGTTTACACTTATAGAAAAATTACATAAGTTTGCAAATTGTCTCCGCCTTACAATTATTCGATCCTCTTACCAAATGATTCCTTAACCAATAAAAGAACCCTCTCAAACTTACTATTGGTGTAGAGCTTATTCCCCCACAGAATAAAAGAGCTTGTATGTGTGGAAAAATAGTAACGGTCCCAAAATTTGGCGGAATTTTGTGGGCAACTTGTACGGGTAAAGGAGAAAGTCAGAAAACAATGGCTAAAAATTCCATGACAGGTTTAATTGTTTTAATATTACCGCCCATGGTGTTACATCAACCAATAAGGCAATCAATACTGTGTCCAATTGCTTACATTTTTTGACTTGTTTTCGTTTAATCATTTTGATATGCCCACCAATTGTTTGTTGAAATTCCCCAATGAAAACCCCCATGTTGGTTAAAGTGGTAGCTTAATGAGTGTACAAAAGATGATTCTGATGCAAGTTTTCACAATAATTATTGTGTATAAGACTGTCTTATGCTGTGAGACGGTCCTATTAAATGAGTGTGTATATAAAAGGGCCGTCTCACCCGGTAAGAGAGGTTTGTTCTACGCATGATTTTTTTGAATATTGTGGCAAGATTCCGATATGAGGTCCCCACACTTTCCCCGTGCCAAAATATTCTTCAAAAATCTCGTCTTTAATATTACTCTCCAGTTTAGGTAGGATAGCCGGATAGGTCATGTTGAATTTATGCAATTTCGAGTCAATTTAGGTCAATTTTAGGTCTTAGATCAACCTTATAGAATCGGTCAACTTTACCAGGTCTAATTATAAGCGGGTTAATATGGTAGAAGATCATTGTAGAATAGTCATTTGAGTGATTGTAAACTTAAATCATTGAGGTCTTTAATTGCTTGTAGAAGAGTTTGGTGTACCTAATATTTAGTTCCACTACTTGCAACTACCTAGATCTTTCATCTTTGTTTATGACTTTTTATTATCTCAAATTGCCACATTTATTGGCTTTTCTTGCACAGAAAGTGAATTATAATCTTGTTGCATTGAAATGCAAACTTTCCCACTTGTTGTTTTCTCAAGATATGGATCTTTGTATTAGTTGTACCTAGACATAGTTAATATACTTGCAACTTCTCCTCACGTTTAGGACATCCTAGGTGTCAGAAACAAAAAAGAAGAATTTACCCATATTGTATATATATAGTATACCATGATTGATTTATAGTACTATGATTGAAGTCATTCATTTCTGTTATTGTGCCCACATAATTCATACTTTTGAACTTTATCTTTACGATTTTTGCTAAGGACCTTCTCGTTTCGATCTTCTATCCAACCTTCTCATGCTTGTTTACTAACAGGTGAAAGGAGAAGGTTGGAGAAGCTAGAAAAGAGAAGGTCGATAGTATCCGTATATCTTAATATCATTATCTGTTGAACTTTTTAGGTAAAGGTTGAATCTTTAGTAAATTTATTTAAGGTGACCCAAGAAGAGAAGCTCCAAAATTAATTACTTAGCTTCTTTTTTGGCTGTGAACTTGGTTGAATGTGATGTGTATATGATGTGATATCCACCAAACACTGTCCTTTTTTGGTCTTCCAATCTTCACACATATACATATATACACATTATACACACTTATTTTGTGAGGTGTCCTTAAACAAACCATTTATTTTGATTGGATTAGATTTGAGTAGGAAGAAGAAGAAGTGTAGGCCCCACTTTTGGGATTTTTAGTGGGTTTTTATATAAATCCATATCTTCATAAGATGATGATATGAATTATGAAGATCCTCTTCCCATTTAATCCAATCATGAAGTTGTAGACTTGTAGTAGTATATTTTTGTAAGAAGAAACATTCCACATTTCATAAATCTCTTCCTTCACAATATCATTTCTTTACCAAAATTGGTTCTTCCTACCATCAGAGCTTCGTACTATTCTTCGTGAAGACGTATTTTGGGCTGGCTATTCCCCGTGTAATAGCTAGCTAGTATTTTCTTACCAAATTTGGTTCTTTGCTTTAGTTACACCCTACCTTATACTCCTATATACCTTAAGATTTTGATATATTAAGTAGTGTAAAATGCTTTTCTTCTTAGTAACAGGTACTATATCTTTCATCTTCTTCTTAAACTCACTCCCTCTTAAACCACTACCACCTTGGACACATGATATGAGACTTTTACCCCTTTGTTTTTGGAAAGACTTGTCTTTCTCCTTATCTCCAGCTTGCAAATCCATCAAAAAAGGGATTTTTGGTAGTATTGTAGCAATGAAACAGGATTTCACTTCTAGCTCAAAAGTTGAGCATGTTGAGTTAAATGAGCAGTTTCTGTCACTATTAGATTTGCCTGAATTAGCATTGGATTGCATTCTTGAGAAGCTTTCTCCAGTCGGGTTGCGAAACATGTCGGGTGTTTGTACCTCCTTAAGGAGTAGATGTGTCAGTAATTACCTTTGGGAAAGACATATGAAGTATAAGTGGGGAAATGTTTTAGGTTCTGCAGCGTACCGAGAATGGCAATGTTTTATTGCCAGTAGACAGAGTTTGAGTAACTCAAATAGGAAGAAAACTCAGGGTTTTATGAAGTATTTATGGCCTGTGTCGTGGTTCGTGTCGAAATTTGACAAGCCTAGTAAAGTTATCAGTTCTCCTTTGGTTGATTCTGTTATGTCCTGGTATTTGGCTCTTGAGAGTGGCAAGTTTTGGTTCCCTGCTCAGGTTTACAATCGCGAGGTTTGTTCATATTAACTGACTCCAAATCATTTTAAGGCCTATTTTGTAACAGAAATGATGATTTATGTTATGTTTTGCAGAATGGTCATGTTGGTTTTATGCTGTCCTGCTACGACGCTGAGCTGAGTTACGACTCCCAAAGCGATACCTTCCACGCTAGGTACTTCTAAAGTGCAGGACTCATTCGACTTATACAGAATTGAAAAATGTGAATTGTGTTGTGCTTGTGTTATGAATTTGTGTAAAAAATTGGCTTAATATCTCAGGTATCCACCCCATGGAAGAAGGGCAGTGGCGATAGAGAGTGGGGTTCAATGGGAAAGGCTTAGGGTAGCTCCGGTTGAAACATCGCCTCATGACCTTCACGTCTCTGATTGCTTAAATGATTTACACCCTGGAGATCACATAGAGATCCAATGGAGAAGGAATAAAGAATTTCCTTATGGTATGTTCCAGTTTAAATCTAAATCTAAATCTGTAATAAATTTGAACTCTGTGTCAGTTTTTTGCTAATTGGACTGTTCTTAAACTGTAGACGCTTTCGTTAGTTTTTTTTTTTTTTTTTTTGATTTTTGTTTCTTTTTTTTTTTTGTTTGCTTTTTTTTATTTTTTTGTTTCTTTTGTTAGTTTTTTTTTTTTTTTTTGGTGTCGACTAGGAGTATCCCCTACCGACAGTTAGGGCAATCTCCTTCGAGTTACTGAAGGCAATTTAATGGGCTGATCCCTCCCAAATTTAAACTGTAGACGCTTTGGTTAGTGAGAAAGGATAGCATTTCTAAGCATAAACAATTATAGTACCCTGGTGTAGTCGTGTCCCAAATTGCTCTGTAAGACTGTAAGGGTGTCGGATGGCTTTTTACCAGAAACCGCGTTAACAGAAACATGATATTTTTCTAGTAAAGATATCTTGCGAGATACTGATCAAATAATTTTTCAAGAAAACCAGTGTGTGTGCGCGCGCGCGCGCGTGTGTTCTGTCTTCCGGGGCACTGTTATGGTTCTGTTAAGTGGTGGAGCTAGAAACTGAGGATTTAGGGATAAAATTGCAGGTTCTGTAGTTTGGGAGCGAATTTCTGAAACTGAAACTGGTTAATTGTTCAAAATGCCAAAAACATATCCAAAATGGCATAGAGAAGGCATTAACTGCAGTTTAGCTGCTGGTTATGCACTTATGCATGCCTGCTAATTAAATTTTAAGTTGAAATTCTGTTACAGTGTTACCACATTTACTGGATAATGTTCTGAGTTTCTTCTTTTTATTGCATATATAATGTATTCAACCGCAGTCCTTAATTTTAAGTCGATAGACTAAGTTTTTGGCATATATACGCTGCAGGCTGGTGGTATGGCGTTGTTGGGCACTTGGAGACGTGTGACAGGAATGAGAATTATTGCCGCTGTAAAAATAGTGGTAAGACGATTCACTAAAACTGTTTATTTAATTAACTGCAGTCTGCAGGAATCATACTTAAGAACATCTACATGAATTATATGCAGTATCTATATGCATTTTTCTCCCTGCATAGTTTTATACAATCCCATTTTGAATCATGAAAACATAATCAACTAATTTTCGAGTTTTTTAGTTAAATTTTTCAAATTTTTTTCAAATGTACCTTAGATCATTACTTGTTCGCCCCCCTAAATTTGAATCCTGGCTCCGCCACTGATTGACACTCATTTTTGTGTTTAGAGAGTTAATGCCTTTGGTAAAGTCTTAAAGCATCCTATGTTGTTTTCCGTGTTCCATTTCAAATGGTCAAATACTCGTTTATGTACTCTGAACACGATGAAATAAACAAAAATGACTCACTAAACTACCTGCACTGCTGTTATTGTGAAGTCGATGCCATTCACGGTCTCAATCTAAAAGTAGCCCTAGCCGCTGTGTGGGCGCAATTCCCTTTCCTCGACAAGTGGGAGACATTGGGGTAGTATCGTTGTTCCGCCTCAATAATTTCAACTTTCGCATGATCAAGAATCATATGGACTGTTTTCTTGTTGCATATTTGGTCCCTAAAAAAATGTCCTTGTCTGAGATGCTTAAGTGCCCCTTTCTTTTCGGGCATTCGTCACAACTTTTGTTCCAACTTTCATGGCAATATTTAATGGTTAAACAGTTATTAAAGCACAATGAAAGGAACCCGTATCCTCTTATCTGGTTGGCCGTGATAGAATCGGATCCCCACTTTGGCGGACATCAGATTATTATGTCTATCACATTATTGCTTGCATTATAAATTTCATTATCAAATACCCGTCGTCTAAATGCAGTCAGTGGGCGTGGCAGAACGACAGGATTACCTGTTTTAATGGCGCTGTCACCCTCTTAAGTAATTATGATTTGATTTTTCTTCGTTATAACAACTTGTCTCCTTGTTAACAGACACTGTTGTTCTCGAGTTCAACCAATACACACCCGGCTCAAGATGGAGAACGACAAACGTCAACAGGAAGGATCATAGAGAAGAAGGGAACGAGACTGACGGATTTTATGGAGGTATCAGAAAAGTGTACAAAGATGACGAAGTTGCTACCTGGAAAAAATTGTGGCCTAGGGAAATTCTGGAATGAAGTTCTTAATCGAGAGCTACACGCTTATTCAGGCATTTTTTTTTCCGTCTTATTTTTACCACGGCTCTGTTTTTCCGCCTATTTTTTCATGGATAGATATAGGATGTAGCAAATGACTACATACTAGTAAAATCCAGTCAATTTGATGTACAATATTTACTACAGATAATAAACCTTATTCATAGTCATCGGTATCTTTTACCGTCTCATCTAATGTTTGTTCAACATCTTTTTAGTTACTGTCAATGATTTTACTCGGTTCTTCTGTAACTGCCATCGATTTAATGTTTTTCTTTAGATGACGAGAACTTACACTAGTTTTTAGCATAATCTCGGGCTAATTTGCTTTCATGAGGGTTTAAACCCGAGACCTATGTGTTATTCACACATGTTTTAACCAACTGAGCTGAATGCGAGTATTGTAAAAAGTTGCCAATAATGTATACTATGCAAATATATCGATCTTAAATTAAATCATTTACTCACTAATGTTAAATGGGAACAAAATCACAAAATCGTATTCTTATATTGAATTACGTTCTGAAAAAACAAGAATGGCTAGATTGATCAAACATGGGAGCCACGATGATATTCTCTTTGTCTCAATCATCTGTTTTCCTTTGATTAAAATACGCCTCATAAGATTAAAAAAACAAAAAAAGGTAAATAAATGACTGGGACGGAGGGAGCAGGTTTTAGCTCAACTTTGTTGTACATTTAGTTCCTAAACCTTTAGCCAAGCAAAAGAAAATCCTAGCCTTATGTTTCATCAAACTTTTCATTTCTTTTGATATCCTAATTTGCTTCCATCAGGGTTTAAACAGGACACCCATGTTTTAACCAACTGAGCTGAATGCGAGTATTGTAAAAAGTTGCTGACAATGTATATTGTATACTATGCAAAAATATCGATCTTAATTGAAATCATTTACTCACTAAAGGTAAATGGGGACAAAAGCGTATTCTTAATATAGAATTACATTCTGAAAAAACAAGAAGAATGGCTATGTTGATCAAACATGGGAGCCACGACGATATTCTCTTTGTCCCAATCATCTGTATATCTTTGATTAAAATACACCTCACAAGATTAAAAAAAAAAAAAAAGAAAAAAGAAAAAAAAAAGTAAACAAATGACTGGGATGGAGGGATCAGCTTTTAACTCAACTTCGTTGTACATTTAGTTCCTAAACCTTTAGCCAAGCAAAAGAAAATCCTAGCTTTATGTTTCATCAAACTTTTCATTTCTTTTGAAATCCTAACTATTGTTTTAGGAGTAACTTTGCTAAATCTCACAGAATAATGCAATTTTCTAAGTAATAAAGGAACATTTTGCTCTTTCTTTTCTGATTTTCCAAAAGATGAATTTTTCAGTAAAAACTTCTTCATTCTCTGTTTTCTAGATTGTGTAGACTCAAAATTTTCAGCATTCTCCTTTTTCCATGCAGCAATATGACCCATGAATTCATTCGGGTTCGTTTCCGATTTGTTAAGCTTGTTGGTTAACCTTAGAGGTGATAGTGACTTGGCCCGTCGAAGTTGGACCGTGTCGACGACATTATTCTCTTGCTTGACCTTGTTCAAGGCACTTGTGAAGGGATCATACCCATCATTCCACAAACTCTTCTGTCTCAAGAATGGTACCTTCTTCAATGAGCTTCTTGTCCCGGGAGACGAGGCGGTCGAGGAATGACCGCTCTTTCTCTCGGGTCTTTCGTATTGGGTCGCTGGAGGCGGCCTAAGGGGTAGGATTTTTCCATCGACGAATAGGTCATCTGCATAGGCTATAGTAAGTTCTTGGCTTTTTTCCGGTGTAATGTCGTAAGGATAAAATCTCTTGCTCCCTTCAAACTCGAAGTTATCAACCAAATTGAGAAAATCTCCGGTTGTATCGAGTGTTCTTGACCCGAAATTGAGCCCGTCTGGATCTCGAGTCGGGCTGGTTGGCATGCTTAGGAAGAAAAAGCCATTTAGGTTGTATCTCCTAGGGCTAGTTGGTGCACTAGTATAGTAAGAGTAGAAATCATCAATGTTTGGAGATATGCAATTGAGTTCCATTTTATGAAGAAAATGTTGATTTTGTTGCTTAGGCAAAAAAGATGTAACATACATATATATATAGAGAGACACTTATTATTTGAACGGGCAAACTGGTCAATCGGGTTAGTTTTGGTACGGATCAGTTCCGATCGGGTCAGTTTCGAATCTATTATTATAAGTTTGTTAGGGATAAATAGATAATAGTCAGTTTGCAACAATGGTTCAGGCCAATTCGGATAACTGGCATGCTCAGGTCTTCAATTCAGGTGTCGGGTTTGATTATTCAGATCGAGTTAATTTTGTCTGGTTTACTTATTAAGTTATTATAATTTGCATGATGTTGGTTTATTTGGTGTATGTGACTTTGAATTCAAATAAAGCATGTTTCCTTAATTAATGGGAGAATAATCCCTTTGGATAATCTATTAAAAAAAAGGTGGTCTAAGCTAATTGTGCATTAAAAATAAAAAATGGTGTTGAACGTTGTACAAAATGACATTTATTAAGAGAAATTCCGGGGTTAGTGATTCAATCATTTGACCCAAAAAGGCTATATTAAGCAACCATTAAAATAATTAAGCATACTTAAGAAAGTACGACATACACCATTGAATATTCGACAGGTCTTTTGAGAGATCATCTTCCACTAATTTAGTGGAAGATATAACATGAAAAACAGAAATTAAATAACTCACTCCTATTATGTGAGAAGTCTCTTAATAACATTATTAAGAAACCGTTTCTCTAAAGATTTTGTAATATCAAAATATGTAAGTGGAGCACTAATTCCCTAGAATAAAGCCCTAATTTGATGGGTAAATAAAATTATTGTGGTGGTATTCTCATCAGCATTAAATTTATCTTTATGATTTCGTTTACCCAAAATAAGATTATTAGGAATAAGTCGACTTAATTAATCAACAACATAAGATTTTGATAAGGGTGATTTTTTTTCTTGCTAATGATTTTAAGGTCCCAATTTCAAATCCTTGTATTCTAGAATCGCAAATTCTTATTTTAAACGGGCTGTTTTTCCGTCTGAAATAAGATCGACAAAATATTGCCATTTTTTAAGAGAAAGTAACCATTTAATTCACAAAATGTTATCATTAGAAGTGTTACTTTTTACCCTGAAAATGATTGTGGAAAATAATGGTAATATCACTAACATATTATCAGAAAATAATAACATTTTATTGTAAAATGACAACATATTACCCATCTTATTTCAGACGCAACATAACCGTTTGAAGAAAGACGCGTTGAGAAAGAATATCTCACAAGTGGGAATTCAGTATACGAAATAGGAAGGCATGTCACATGTGCATTACCACTATTCAAACCTAAAATTTAACACAAATTCTCATTATAGACGGACACTATCCGTCTATACGTATAGACGGATACCATTTTCCCTCATAAAATACCCATTTAACATAAAGTGGGAAGCACATGGGGGGTGCCCTACCTTGTCCCCCTACCCATTTTATTAGAAGTCTTTACCCGTCTGTTCACCCCACCCGTCTACACCAAGACCTGTTGAAAATTTAAAGGCATTCGAATAGAACTTATGGTTAGAGACTTGAGAGAGACTTCTTAAACATCACAAATTCACAACCTTTTGAAATTATTGCAGTTACCAAATACAGTATGTACAATGGAGTACTCATTACCTAGAAGTAAGCCATATAGTTTGCTAGGTCCTAGAATTATATAGTTCGCCAAGCTTAATACTCCACGCCTTTCTGAATTTATAAATTTCGTAACCGGTCCACATTTTCCCGTAATTTAATAGTTTTATTAATTTTTATTTTCTAACTAAAAATATCATTATTTTTTAATAAAATATAACTATTTAATGATAAATGTTATAATTAAAGTTGTCACTTTTTACACTGAAAATGATGGTAATATTTTATCAGAAAATAGTACGGAGTAATATTTTATCATAAAATGGCTACATTTGATACGGTCTATCTTATTTCAGATAAGAAATAGCCCACCTAAAATAAGAATCAACATACGCTAAAGCAATTCTTTTATCCTTGCAAACTTTGGTTTTTTCACTTCATTGTATTTCGATAAGTGATTGTCCTATGAAATTTAATAGGGTCGCTTATTCCATCGCTATATCAGCTATGGTCTGACTCTATTTTCACTCACCGTAAAAAAAAATGCTAAAACGAAAACCAATGGGCAATGGTGGAGCGAGGGGAGGGGCTCGGCCCACGAAAATGAAAAAAAAAAAAATCACAAGTTCTTAGTAAACTGTTTTCAAGATGAGCTAAATTAAATTGAATAGAGTTAAAATGAACTGAAATTAAGTCATAAAGAAAATGGCCTAATTTCCCTATAAAACCATCTTATAACAGTGGACCAACTCAAACAAGAAAAGTGGAAGTGGTCGATAAGAAAAAAAAGGAGTTATCATATAGAACGGTCTCGTTCAACAATTTGGTTTAACTTAAGCGCAAATGGTTAAATAGGATTTTTACTTGAGTATTTGCCCAATAGGCAGTGGTGAAGCGAGGAGAGGGGCTCGCCCCCGCTGAAAATGTAAAAGTCCAAAGTTTTGAGTAAAATTTTCTAACTTTTTTCAAATCTACCTTATAAAATTACTTATTCGTCCTCCTGAAATTTTTCGCTCCCTGGCGAAATCCTAGCCCCGCCACGGCCAATGGGCCACCTAGCAAACTATAGGGCTTAAATGCCCACTTCAATTCTTTGATCATTCATAGTTATGGACTCACAGAGTTGTCCCGCCAGTTCTAGCTTACATACATGGGCCTTTTAATCCGACTTTGATTTTGTACTCGGGTTTTATATTCGATCGGATTCCTGATTTTGCCAATTTCTAACGTAAAATCATCGTCCTGCAAATAACTACATAAATTCATAGCAACCCGCGAAAGAATGAAATACAATCCAAAACACGCTTAAAATGCCGAAAACTGGTACTCATTCTATTTAAATAAATTTCATACTAGCTCGTTTTAAAGTTCAAAATTTTTTTAAAAATAAATTACTTTCTTCTATCCCCTATTTTCTTTCCTATTTACTTTTTCGGATTATTCGGGTTTTCTTCCCTATTTCCTTTTTGAGTTGACTTGTGTGGTCCAAATCAAATTGCATGCGTGGAGTGGTGTGTTTTGTCTAGTCCAAATTCACTTTCTTATTTTTGTGCAAAAAGAAAAGGGGAAAAAAACAGAGAATAAAGGCGAGTATTACCAAAGCAAAACAAAAAAGAGCAATCTTGTGAAGTATTTTTGGCTGAGTCAATGTCCTATAGACTAGAGTTGTTCATGGACGGGACGACTAATTAGGCCTGTCCCGTCCCGCCCACTAACAAAGCGGACTTGGACATGCCCAAAACCCGCGAACCCGCATGTCCGTGGGCCAAAAAAAATTAGGCTAGCCTGACCCAAGACCGTTCGAAACCCGCATTTGACCACCTCTATTATAGACTTCGAACCTGTCACCCTCGGATGTCTTGCCTGATATATGTGGTTTACAAGCTATCAGATATACTCGAAGTTTTACCCAGTGCACAACAAGGTAGTAACTACGGATTTCCTCATCAC
>LHUT01006365.1:0-11810 GCA_001412135.1 Silene latifolia subsp. alba | reverse complement strand
TTTTTTTTTTTTATGTTATTATGCCTTTATAATTGTGTTTGATTGCTTTTCGCTTTCTGGGTTTTATTGCTTTTCAATTTTCCAGTATTTATTTGTTTGCTGGATTGTTGCTAAGTTCATTGAGAATTGAGAATAATGTTTCATCAGTGTTGGCCAATTGTTTACTAATCAAAGGTAAATAAATGTATCGGACGGAGGCAGTGATTCGCAGTTTGAATGTTGCTAGGATTGAAGAGGTAGCTCCATGTTTAGGGATCATCGTTCAATCAGTTTGAGAGAATTTGATGTTTTTGGAATGTCAATCATCGTCAATAGTTTGTTGAATATCAATGTTTGGATCATAGTTATCGGACTGAGTGAACAGAATTGAGAATTGAGAACACCACCAAGGAGCGACTTCCCATTGTACAAAATGGTTTCGGTAGGGGTGCTGGATGAGAGTGGAAGTGTTCTGTACTACCTCGTGGAATATTTAATGCTTGGATAATCTGATCATTGTTCTTGACTTCTTGTGTAGCTGTTGATCAGGATCTGCAAAATCATCCTGACTCGTGTGAATGCACCCTTAGATTGCTATATTTACTTATGTAGTGCCATACTACCATAGTTAACAGTTCCAGTGTTTTGCGTTTGCTATACATTCATCAGTGCTGTTCAGTCTTAGTTTTACTGAAACTCGGTTCTTAAGATGGTATGTCGGTAGGTTATACCTAAGGTCAAGGTCATTGTTTGATCCCCATCTTTTCCGATTTAACCCACAGATTGAATGATAGTGACGTTTGGAGCCAAAAACTCATTACTCTTTGGTTTCGGATTATGATGGAGTAAATCAAAATGGTTCATTAAAGTGCATGCATTTCTTTTTCTTGTGAGGTAGCGGTCCTTCGATGTAGTTCTCAACGCAATTTCATCTAAGGCCTTGATTGGATGGAGGATTATCACAATTATGGTAGAAAATGATTGAAGGGAACAACTGAACAAGAGAGGGTAGTTTCCATTGTTTTAAGTAAAAGTAGCAAGGACAAATGTGGATCATATCGCAGTTTGTCTTAATTGGTCTTTCTTTATGTTTGCGATGTGTGTTGTTACCTGCGAGTTGCGTAATGCTGATTTGAAGTGACTAAATGTCTTCTTTTATTCTGCACTTTGCAGGTTTCATCTAACGTTGGTTATTACAGCAACAGTCTGCTGTTGGATAATGTAAGTCAGCTTTCCCTCATTATGCTCAATTTATACTACTTTATAGTGACCTGAATTTTCACGACGTTCTAATTTAGTTATGACAATAGTAGGATTAGTGAGCCTATCTCTTCTGCAAGTAATACTGGGACCTGGGAATTAAAGACCCTCGTTTATTTTACTTTACTTGCTGTCCTACCTATGAAGTTCAAAGATAATTATAGGCGGAAGGCCACTTGTATAATAGTAAAATCATGTTTGTCTGTCTCTTTTTTTTTCATTGGCGGATCCATGTATTACTATTGTGTTCTATTGCTGTGTTTGGTGTTTTGATGTTCATCGGAATCTCTATATATGTAGGTGGGCCATTGTATATCTGGGACAACTAAACCCTCTAATCAATCCAATATTGAGCGAAGCTGATTGAGCTGCATTTGTTTCAACATCAGCAGAGGAGTTCTCCCTTAGATGCACAAAGGCTAAAAAAAAAAACTCGTATTGACAGACATGTAATGTCAATCTTTCTCTTGTGGATTTGTATGTAACCTCTCTATTATAGCCAAGGAAACCATCATATTTTTCCTCTTGTACTTCATATTCTTCATATACGTTTTCTCGACAGATTATGCTTCTTTGTTCAAGATATAATAAATAATGGCTTTGTTGAATAAAACAAGAGTGAGTTATACGTTGGCTTCTTACACTTGTTTCCTGATAAAAAAAAAGAAATTATGTATTATGGTCGCATCAACTAAAACAAGTAAAAGAATTCCATCACCGGGCAACTAATAAAAATCTTTAAAATCTAATACAGTACATTTAATCCATAATTCATGTTTGTACATACATACCCTAATTGTAGAAACCCCAAAGGCGAAGGTACATTTTACCTTGCATCACAAAAGAAACCAAGTCACACAAAATACAATCAAGCATCAGGCTGATTTGGCTCATTACCCCGGGCCGCGTGACTTGGGCCTTCCCCAATATCTTGAGGCCGACGTTCACCATAGTATGGCCCGTACTTTTGATTCAAGTGTCCAGCATGAAGTAGTAGTATGTACAACAAATGGATCAATGTTGATACAATGATTAAAACTTCTAAAGTTTGTAAACGTTTCCCTCTACGACCTCCTAACTTGATTTCCTTCCAGGCCAGCCCAAATGCCAGACCCGTGAAGGCCCACGCTATTGCAGCTGTCGATATTGCGGCCGCCATGCTGGAGACCGACCAAGATAGCAAGTGTGCGAGCCCGACTATGATAGAGATAGCCCCGGTGGTCCCGGCTAAGAGGGCCATCAATAACATGTAGTTTGTTGCTGAATTACCCCCTAAATCTGTGATCACATACAAAGCAAAATACAAGGGGAATGTTAATTAATGTCATGAATCCACCAATGTCGATATATAATTTTATTCTGTTATAGATTGTTTTCGGCTGATCCAAAATGAAAAATAGAAAAATTCACCAATGAATTTTTCTGAAAAATATATCGTGCCTAGTTCATAATTCATAAACAGTTGGGTACGTAGATTTGACTTTATTAGATTAACCCATCATGTGATATAGAGAGCATGGTAGGGCATTGAGTAATTGTGAAGCACATCATTTTTGTTTTATGCAAAAAATGCAGAACTTAGAAATCACGTTAAAAAAAAAAGATTGGAATAGTGGAATCCAAAACTGTAGTCTTGTAGATAGTGGTGACTTACTAATTACAGTAACTAGTGAATTATATGGTGCAGTTGAAATGATTATCTGTGAACATTTGAAAGAAAAATAAGGAAACCAGTTACCCATTTATATACACAAAGTAAAAGCTGCAAGCAATAACACTATGTATGTGCATCACACAAAATGCCTAAGATGTGAACGTGAAAATTTTCAGGTCACTAATTCACTATTAGAAATGGATGCATGTAGTAGGCACGACCCAGCACATGCCCATTTTAGCACGACACGGAATTGACAACACAACAAGGAATCCTCGAACATTCATATATACAACTATACAAGGGTTAACGTTAGACTAGGAATTATAAGACTTATAAACAAGTGTTTGATGAGTTAAGATGAAGCGCCATATAAAATACAAGTATACGAAAAGTTAGTTACCAAAATGGAAGAGGCAAAGATAGTATGAAAAAAGAGAACTTACGAGGGTGAGATTGTTGGCCATCAATATACTTGTTAAGAGACCAAGAAGCAAGGGCTAGAATAATAAGGTAAACCACCATGTCTGCCACCAACAACGGGCCCATAAACCCTTTCCCCAGCCTTCCTCGGGTCATTTTGGAAGATTGAAAAAAACAAAGACAAGTAACGGTGGATCTTGTCTCGTTTATTACTTCTACAGTTGTACTTGATGATGAGTACTAAATATGTAGCGTGTGAGGGTTACATATGTCATTGGGACCCGCCATCCCGTTTCTTTTGCGGTTCCTTGGAATTGAAAACTTTGGTAGCTTCTTTATTTCTCTTTAGCTTTACATAAAGCATCGCGTCATTTGTAGAAGGCTATAGATAAAACAATGACGCCTTGAATATGGATGGATACATTATTAGACTAGGGAATAACATTTTATACAAAGTGCAATGGGGACCCGACTGTTATCTAAACAAACTACTCAGTACTAACTAGGTCCGCCGTATATTATATTATACAAGAAAGAGTAGGATATTCATTCATTTCTAATAGTCCGAGAATTGAAAGATAAATTCCCAACAAGGGAGAGGACCAAGCCACAATTCGTGAGACTAGAACTGACAAGGCCTTCACTCATGAATTTGGTTTGTTGAATTCGAATTGTTCACACAAGGATTAACAAAGACGCTAATGAATTAGCTCACAGTCGTAGCACCATGGGTATTGGGATGTTAGCCTGTCTCAAAACATTCTTCATGTTACCAGCTTTTGACCTTCAAAAGGAAAAAAATAACTGATGAATTGTCAAGATTCAACCCTCGTCTTATACTGCTCTGCCTCTCACTTTCTTATAATGCCCAACAAATTCATACCTAATGCCAATTGTTGTTTCGACTTTGCTTTGCCTTTTTATCTTGCAAAATTTCATACTTGCTGCCCTAGGTTCTCGACAAATCTCGTTATAAAATGTCAACAATTCCACAGCCAGGGTTTTGCAATTGATGGAAATCCACTTCATTCTTGGCGCTATAATAAACTACTGATCGAATAAAAAGGCATCCATCCAACCAAAACTTCCGATAGGATGCCCCAACATTACCGTTTGTCCATGTAGCGAGAGCACATGACACAACAATCATGACATGGAGAAGAGACTCCATATCCATTAACATATGAAATGAGAATTAATGTTTGCATGATTTGCAGCACAACCAACAGAAACAAATATCCACAAACATTGTGCTTTTCATATTCTATAACTCCTCCCCATTAAACTAAGGGTTTTGCACTATAAACTGGAGTCTCATTCAAATCAAACAGAGCCTATCTTGAAATAATGCTGCAAGTTGCAACATACCAACTTGCCTGACTTCTAAGACCTTTGACCAGCCACAGGTTCCACAGAGATCGTCCGAGCACCAGCAACAAAACGCTCAATGACGGAGCTTGCTTGAGTCACCGGAATAGGTCAGTCAGCCGTAAGATTTCAAATGAGCACCATTTCCAGGCATTCCACATATCATCACAATATTTTCCCTGTAAAGGATCCCCCCACAAAGATTTGGCATCAACAACAAAAAGAGATATCTTCGAATTTTACCTATAATCTACACAAACTTGACCTCACGAGATGATATAGTTTTTTTTTCTCCTTATAACTCTTAACCTTTTTTTGGATGGAGCTATGGAATGATTTGGCGAGTAAGAGAGCCCTGGGAAAGAAAGGGGTGGGAACTGGAGAGGACTCGGACTCAATTCCTTGGTTTGGTTAGAAACTTAGAAAATTTGAGTTTAGAGGGGAAGGGAGGGAGACATAACATTGTTTAATCACAACAAGTAGATTAAGCAGGGACGGAGCTAGGCTCAAAACTCTAGCGGGCTCAAAAATATAAGACTATCATTCCATAGCACAAAACGACCCATGAAACCAATCATAGGTAGAAAAAAATTACCAAAAATATATAGAAATCCAGCATGCAACCAAAATATCAACTAGCGGTTCACCAAATACTCTTCCACGTTGCTCATCAACATTACATTTATGAACTATGAGTATCTAAGACTCTAATCCCTACCTTTGATGCATCTCATGTAACATTACCTGCAGTTCAATCTTCTAAACTAAGTTCCTAGACTCGGTGTCAGTATCGGATTAGGTTGTGTTCTAAGTATAAGATTTGAGTCCGGCTTTTCATAATTCAAGTTTTTCGCTTCAAATGAAGCGTTTAGATCGTGTCATGTTTGAGTGTCGAACGTGTCTGATCGGTTAGTCTACTACCATATTTTTCTAACCCATGAATTTATAAATTAAAATCCCATGTTCCCAAAGCTATGTTCTACAGAGAAGGAGAGTTGACACCTAGGACCCATTTCTTAGCTCGCGGCAACAACCTGCCCAGTCAATTGGCTTGTACCCCAAACTAAGAACATAAATCATGTATTACAAAGAAAGCAAACACATAAAGAGATATGTAGACACCTGAAAGAGCTCCCTTCCAAAAGGCCCATTAGTAGAAACATATGAACTGTATTTCACGACTTCGGTAACTCTGACAGGGATAAGATCAATGGATTGTGATAGACACGTGAATGAACGCTACGGATAGATTCCTGATGCACCAGAATAAAAGTCAAGATGAATAACTAAATAAAAATAAAGAGAGGGGTTTGATGCAAACACAACAGAGATACAGGGCGAGCATGTACTCCTTCCATTCAATTTACATTGTCCCCCTTTTGACCTTGGGGATTAAGAAATGTTGGCTGTGACCGACATTTTATCACAATATATAATAGCTACAACATTTTACAATATAATATGAAAATAGTAATTTTGATAAAGCAAACGTGGATAATTTTACATTATATATATGCATATATGGAGAAACTAATGGTTTAAGTTAAAAACCAGATAACCACCAAAATTAAATGAGAACAATAGAAATGGGATGAATTAACAACTTACATTATAAACAGAAAGCGATCATGGAGCCCAATTACTCAAAATACTTGATGTTGATCAAAAATACGAGAAGTTTGAATCCATGTAATCAAGTCATAATTCACTGATGTAGCTGCTTTTATGCATTTCCAGACTGATGAGAGACTGAATGCGAAAAATAGAAGAAAATAAAATAAAGAATCTAACAGACTGAATTTCAAAGGAATAAAGTTAATTTCAAACTAACCCAGAATTTCGGGCTAGAGTTATAGGAGCTGAAGCTTGGAGACAGTTGACTTACCAGTATATGACCTCAAGCAACTTCATGAAATTGCATAGGCGTATAAGCTATCTGAAAAGGAAAAATCAGTCTCTAATACATGTATGGCCAGACAAACATGATAACAGTGAAGCATTACATTATCAACAATATGACCCAGATCTACAATTATAAGCAAGAAATAGTATA
Source organism: Silene latifolia subsp. alba (assembly GCA_001412135.1). Lineage (NCBI taxonomy): Eukaryota > Viridiplantae > Streptophyta > Magnoliopsida > Caryophyllales > Caryophyllaceae > Silene > Silene latifolia. Next base: position 5,073 of record LHUT01006365.1, on the reverse strand, counting down.
TCTTTCCTTATTGCTCAAACATATGTTACTCCACCGTTTCATATTACCTTGCGTGCATGTGTCAAACACACGGCACTCGCAAATGGATATGAAACTTTTCACGTTTGCCAAAAACACGAGTGCTTCTCATAAACTAGCCGAGTTTGGCACTTGTATAACCGTACAAGAGTAGCATAGGCTCAAACTATGATTAATTCCGTTTGCGCAGGCCAAATGAAACTGAGTAATGAACTATACTTACCTTGCCCCAGAAGCAAGACAGCATTTGCAGCCACTGCAATCATAGCTTGAATGTTCTCGCTCGTAAATATTACTTCAGTAACTAGCAATGGAAAGAAAGCAGTCAAAAACTGAACCTAAGAGACCAGATAATTGTTCCCAGTCCATCAATTACTTTCTTTGGCTTCTGGTGAACAGGGGGATTCCGCTACTTTTAATATAAAAAGTCTTTAACACTCAACTATAGAACTCAATAAAGTTCAACTAGGTAAATCATCGTCATCAGTAACAACCTATTTTCCTACCTAACGCACCATCTTTGAAACTTGATATTAGTACAAACCTGAATAGTGGGAGATCTTTTCTTCGTTGTTGCAACTGTCTTCGTTATCGGGGGTATCTGGACATGGCATTGTCAAAATGTGGGCTGAATTTAGTCCGTCAGACATCCAAACACGAGAATCTGTAAGGCATGAAACAAAATCCAGCTATCAGTTTAGGCTAGAGACAAGAAATCATCTGAAATTGAGTGAAACTTGTATCACTGTGCACTGAGATGTTATGCTATTTATCCACTTTGTCAAGAAACATTAAAACATTATCTTAAAATATCTTCCAGTATTCCTATATTTGAGTAGAAAAAACATTAACTGTAGATAACAGAATGTCGCAAGATTGATCTAGAATAACAGAGTTACTAATTCCTATGTTCCACTATGATCATCAAACCTTTATTTTGCACAGAAACCGATATGAATGATAGAAAGAAAGGTAATGTAAAGCGGTTATCAAACAAGTTATTACGAGCATTTCCTCTCAAAAACTACTACTCCCTCCTATTCTGCCTATTGTTCCCCTTTCTTTTTGCACAAAATTAAGGAAATGAATTTGGACCACACAAAACACCCTACCCACATGGAATTGAATTTGGTCCACACAAAGGTTTCCAAATAAGGAAAAAGAGAACAAAACTCAACTAGCATGAAAAAGGAAAGAGGGAGCAATAGGCAGAATAGGAGGGAGTATAAATTAGGACAACATACTGGCAGACGAATCAGGAAAAGCAGCCAATTGCTGTACTTTGATTGTGGCAGGTACACGCCTCATTTGAGCAATCCCGGACTTTGACAAATGAAGAACGTGCAAATCTCCATCTGAATCCAGAACAAGAAACCTCTGTGGTGATACAGCTTGTATGGAGATTGCCTTTGTTTTTGCATATTGGGGCTCTCTGGATTTCACCCCTTCATCAATGGTATTGTTGAAAGAAACAAACTGAATACCCCATTCACCAGAGTCTTGTCGTAGTTTTACAGACCTCGGCTTCACTGGAGTCACATAAGAAGATCAGCTGCTGTAGCCAATGGCACAATTAAGAATTTCAACGCTTTATTCTTACCATCAAAGGTCTAAAAAAGTTAGTTATCACTGAACAGCTAAATGACAACAAGCGTGCATTAAGGGAGCAAAAGAGTAACTTTGTTGCCACATGAGAAAACTTTGTAGGGAAATAAATGAAAGTAAACATCAAAAGTGGAATTTATCAGCAGATTAAAGGCAAGGAAGAACCGAAGATGTTTAAGCAAAACTTTCAGAAGTTACTACGGAGAGAATAAATATCGTACATAATCTAGATAACAAGGATCATCCAAAATTTAAGATCAAATATCAAAAAGGCAGAAACAAAATAGCAATCTTTGTTATACAAGCTAAAACCAAATAGTCTCAGGAAGTACATATTCCGCTCATCTAGACAGCATAAAGCAATACAAATCCCATAACACATCCCGAAATTTCTATAATAACACTCTCATCAGAAAATCATAACCAAGAAGAACCCAAAATAGCATTATGTAGTACTAGAGAAGAATCACAGTATCAAGACAATAAGCCAAGGATTATGATCTCAGAAAGAAAGAGACAACTGAATAACAGTTCAAGCACATCACACAAACATAGAAGAACTGAACAATAAATGGTGCATTGTCATATGTACTCACCGGTGACGTGATGACTGTCATCAGCATTTGCATTTGACTTAACTCCAATAACATTATGAACATCACCATTAGCCAAGAACCTGGAAGAGTCCACTTTTGCCCCATTCTTAATTTTCTTACCAAACTCGTGATTTTCATAAAGAGGCTTTATTACCCCATTAGGCACCTTGAGTTTTCGTCCGTCCAACTTAACATTGATTTCCTCCTGCTTCTCCTCATTTGAGTTTAAAACTCTTCCTTTCACCAAACGCGAACTCCTCCTACTACCAACCTTCGCTTTCACCAATGCCCTCAAGGGAAAAACCCTAACACCTTTCATCTCCCCCATGATCAAACACCCAAACGAAACAGAAACCGACATCACAGGAAACTGGCATTCAATCACAGCACACTTAACCAACCTCAACTCCCTCCTACCATCCCCAGCCAACCTTACCCCAAAAACCATCAATTTCGCCACAGAAGCGGAATAAACAGCAAAGTAATTAACAGAGCCACATAGCATAACCTTTATACCATGAGTAACATCGACAATAACACCACCCAATTTCCTATCAAAAGAAACCCCATTCTGACTACAACCCACCTGAACAATCCCAAATTTGCCGCCAGTAACTTTACCTTTACCCATGACATAAAATCTCAACAAAACCTTGGTACCACCATTGTGGGACCCAGCAGTGACAAATACAACATCTTTATCATCTGGGCAGCCTTGAAATTTAGGGTTAGGGGAAAGGGGCACAAAACAAGCAGAAGAAATAGGTGGGGAAATTAGGGTTTGTGGAGAAATAGAGTTAATTGAAAAGGGAGAAAAGGGGGAAATCAAAGAAAAAGAAGAATCAGAATGAATTAAAGCTAAAGATAAAGAAGTGGGTTCATAGAGAAGAGAAGTAATGACCTTTGGAAAAGAAGAAGAAGAAATAGAAAGATTGAGCTTTCTAGCTTCAACTGTACACACCATCGATTGCAATTTTTGTTGATCTATCAAACCCTTTTCGCCATTAAAATTGTTTGTTCAAGGAATGATAGACATTGAAAATTAGGAAGAAAGAGAAAGATCTAACAAAGAGAGAGAGATAAGAGGAAGGAAAGTCATAATTGAGTCTTGGTTGAATATTGATTGAATTCAAGAGTGTTTACTACTCCGTATATCACAATTTTGGCTAATTAATCGCATTTGAGTTGATACCATGCAACAAGTTTTCCTCCTTCACGCGCTATTTGGGCTTGCATCGTTTCGGTTACGGGTCGTGAGTCGCGACCTTTAAAACGGTATTCTTTTTTTACCGTGCGAAATGGTCTTATATTTCAGTAATATGGCTCTCAAAGTCATACTCAAGTACTACAATGTAAAACCGAATAAGAAATAATAGAGTAATAGTTTCCTAATAAAGAACAACTAATAGGGAGCGATTTCCATTGCTATCCGCAACTTGATGATAGAGAACAATGGCCTGGTCATGAGCATCTTCACCCAAATCATCAACCCAACTAACCTTTCACTCATGAGACTGGATCAATTAAGATGTCGTGAGGTAAGAACGAGGTGCCCTTATGCCACACGAGTGTAGAATTTTAATGGGAAAGTAAGCCACGAAGGCTTACATCCGTTGAAGATGGCTCTATACCACGTAGAACGATATTAAAAGAAAATGAGACGACATAATGTTAAGAAAAACGACCACCACCTCAAATCCAACCATCCACAACAACAAAAAAACCATCATCAACTGCTCATAAACTCCCAGATCCTAAAAACACAATATACCCAGTAAAACGATAACAAAAGACCGAACACAGAAAATCCGACCAAAACCCCTTGATCCAACAGAAGACCAGACAACATCAAAGACACTTACAAGAGCCGCCATTAGGACACTTCTAGACGGTCCGCGACAGACCAAAAACCACCCGGATCACACATGCATGCACCAAAACGGGAGACGGACCCACACAGAAAAGAGACAACAATAGGCGAGGAAAAGGGCGAGGGAGAGGGGAACGTTGTATCGGACGATCTGACCCTTAATCATAAACACGCAACAACAGACTTCATCAAGGTCTGACTGCGAAGCCTAAGGGGTGGAGGAAGGGGCGAGGGGTGAGGGGTGAGGAAAACACCTCCCTAGTTGCATGCATGGAAAAAAGAGATCCAGTAAGACGATTCCCCTCCCAAGTTGCATGCACGGAGAATGGTGCTCCCGGAAGACGGGGATAAAGGGAGTGATAAGAAGGTAACTCACACCATGAACAAACCTTAAAACAAAAGAATCGATCACTGGGATCAAGCTGTTTGTTGGAAATTCCTAGATTTAGAGCAATTAAAATACCCAAAACTACGTACAATTGGTTGGAAAGGGATTTGAGAGAGTGGTCACCGGCGATAGGCCACACATGACGGCACAATCTTCGGCGACCGACTAGGTGTAGTCTGTTTTTTTTTACCGAGAAGCGGGAGTTTTTTTTTTTTTTTTTTTAGAGAGAAGTCTTATTAGATTTTTGTTTGTATCGTTCTATGTTATGTGTTTAATTAAATGCTAGTTTTGATGTCAATTTTGGTTTATTTTGTTTGAATTTAGTTGCTAATTAAGTTGGTTTTATTCCATTAAATTGAGATTAGGATTTTATACTATTGTACACGTTGGCCAAAAAAGTAATTTTTTGGATTTTTTTTGTTGGATGACACTCGTTCTTGTCATCATATGGTTAGAAATAGAAAAAAAAATACATTCTGATTGCACCGTTCAGGCAATATCAAGTTGCTTTAGAAATTTTGAAAAACATTAGCCTAATGTGAGAAAAAGGAACATACTATCGGATGTACTACCTCCAACTTTTTTGTTTTTGAGCA
>LHUT01006364.1:0-11788 GCA_001412135.1 Silene latifolia subsp. alba | reverse complement strand
TTTGATAAATATATTTTACGTATAAATATTATTTGTGAGTAATTTACTTATAAATAGTAGAATTGTTCCACATGTAAATATTAGTATAAGGTGGGGTGATTATATGATTATAAATAAGAGTTAACCCACGTATATATTAATTTTTTTTTTTTTTTTGAAAGAGATATTTTAATAATATGTAAGCAAATCATTAGACATAGAATGTAAACACTAAACTCTTATAACATTTTTTTTTTTTGCATTATAAATAAGTTAATTACCCCGTTGCAACGCACGACCATTCAAACTAGTATATACAATTCTACACTACAAGGAAAAGAACATGTTTTTGAATTTTTTAAATTTTTATCATTTTTTTTGAAATAAGGGTTAGATGTTAGAATGTTAAATGTTAGAACTTCTCATCCCCACACTTAGTATGGACATTGTCCTCGAACGGTGTCCAAGCACTCCATAATTGCTTGGTGGTGACTCCGAACATCTCTAGCATCATTTCGAGACGTTCACCGAGACGAAACAAATCGATCTAAAGCGATCCGGTCGAAAGCATTTCTACGTCACCGAGCGTGGCTTTCCGACTGCTGCATGTCCACGGGCTGGCGTGTAGGTGACCCATGTCCACAGACAGGCCTTGGTAAGACTCTTTGGTAGATGAGGGTGTTACATGAACTTCTCCATGTTCAATAATTTCTTTAGTCAACTGAAACATTCGCAGTACATGCTTAGATCGTTGGTGTGACCTTGGTTCCTTGGTCTGTGCAATAGCGGCGATGTACAATAAAAGAACATCTTCCTTCGCTGAAAGAACTACATCAAGTTCAGTTAAGAACTTTTCAATCCAAACCGCTTCCTTAGCAGCATTACATGGAGCTATAAACTCTGCTTAAGTTAACAATGCCTCTTTGTTTGGATCAGGTCAAAACTTGGGTTGGGTTAAGATAGGGTTCGGATCGGGTTTCGGTTCATGTCACTGAATATCGGGGGGTTATGGGTCGTCATCGAGTCGCGCCAATTTCGGGTTGCAATATTCTCGGGTTCAATCGGGGTCAATTTGGGCCGATCACTCGGATTGAGTCAGACTCGCTAGCTAGAGCTGGGTATAGGGTTTAGCCGTTTAGTTGGATCCAAAACACTAACCATATTTGTCTCCATTGCTTCGTTTTAGAGAAATCAGATCAGATCTTATACAACTTTATCATCCAACTTGTTTTGTAATTGGGACTTCCCTTGCACAAACAACTCGATGGATTGATTGTTTCATCAACCAGGTGATTCATCATTTCTACTTTCATTCTTAATTTCACTTTCTTTACTTTGTGAATTGTAACTTTCCAACTTTGCTGTATTCTTCTTGATTTAATAACATGAATCCCAAGTATGATTTTTCTCTTAAGCTGAGTTTAATTAGCTATTCATTTCAACTGTAATTAATCCCCAAGTATGATTTGGGGTTAATGTTTGAATTTGATTTTCGAGTTTTTCGACACGAGAGAAGCAGTTATTTTTGCATATTTTTGTGGTATTAATGGAGAATTTTGATGGTAATTTCATAAGATGTCATTGTAATTGAAGCTGTAAACTTTGGTGTTGATGCATTGTTATAATCTGTTACAGCAACTGGTTTGCTTAGCTATGTATTGAGTTCATAATCTTCTCTTTCTGATTCAGGCTTGGTTGTAAGTAATTGTTACACGATTCAATTCTGGCTCAATTTTTACATTGGGTCATCTGGAGACAGTCCTTATCTTCTCGTGATTTGCGAGAACTGTTGTTGAGGTGCTGGGGGTAACGTTGTTGTTGTGCTGGGGTATCGTTCAAGATTGGGTGATAAAATTGAAACTCTGAATTCTGCATTTGAGTTGGTTTTCCATGGGTAAGGCAGGTCTAAATAACGAAGCGAATATACCTTATTCACCTCTCCATTTGTACTCCAGAAAAATGGCTAGACAAATGAAATACGATTTTCCACAAGAATTGATCGTAGAAATCTTGAAATACTTGCCTGTGAAATCCTTGCTTCGTTTCATGTGTGTATCCAAATCCTGGTACTACCTCATCACAAGCCCAACTTTTGTTGCAACCCATTTATCTTGTCAATCTAATCCAAGCACCAAAGATTCCAGATCAGCTCTTTTTAAGATTGACTCTCAATTTTTCATGCATTCACTTCATAAACCAATAGACGAATGGACTGAAGTTAATTCCCCAATGAACAATATGGGTGTAATTGTAGGTTGTTGCCATGGGGTGATTAGCTTGTTTAATTATTTCTCAAAATTTCCGAGCCCTCTGGTTTTGTGGAACCCTTCAATCAGAAAAGCCCTTGCTTTGCCACTCAAAGTGCCAACTTTCAGTAAGAAACAGTTCAAGAGTGTGAACTCAAGATTTCTACAATATACTTTTGGTTTTGGGTTTGATGTTGTTTCACATGACTATAAGGTGGTTAGGATTTGTTATTATTGGATAGAGGAGTCAAACACAACCTACCTTCATACGGATGTTTGTAGCCTAAGCAAGAGTGGCTTGACAACTGATCATACTTCAATTGAAGGTGGCAAGTTTATCCTTGAGAGTAGTGGTGTTTATCTGAATGGTGCTATTCATTGGATTTGTACGAGGAAACCTGAGAGGGCTTCCATTTTCAAAACTATTCTGACTTTTGATTTAGCTAATGGCGTGTTCAGTGATCTTCATCTGCCTATAACTGTGACCCCACATTCGTTTGCTGTCCTAATGTCGGTTAGAAAGGTTGAGGATAAGCTTGCTGTATCATGCACAGATTCTGGTGGCAACGTCTTGGAAAATAATTATAAAGATTCCGGCAGCAACGTATGGGTGATGATGGAATATGGGAATCCAAAATCCTGGAGGAGATTAATTAATGTCTATCTTGGCGATAATGTGGGCATGATTAAAGGTGCGCTGATTACTGGAGATGGTAAAACTGCAGTGGCAACATCTGCTGGAAATTGGATTTCATGGGACTGCAAAAATGATAAAATTGAAAACAAAGTTTTGCCTGTACTAGAACCTGATTCCATGAGCGTTTATGTTCCCAGCTTGGTTTTACTCCGATGCAATAATAAATCTTTGCGCAACATAGAGCTTCCTTTTAAGAAGAAGAAGAAGAAGAAGAAGAAGAAGAATAAGGGAATTTCATGCTCTTAATTTTGGCATCAAGTACCGTTTTTTCTTTTTTTTTTCACTGTTGCGTGCTCAGTGTCCGATTGGAGTTAGGATATGGACTAGAATCGTAAAGCGCCACTAGTTTCATATATTCAATGCTCTAGTAACCTACTTTGCAAATTGAGTATGGACGATTCGGTTGGAGGACTTTGCTCGCAATCAAACCCGGAACATGCAACAATATTTGTTTCGTAGCCTATCAACATGTTTCCTGGGAACTGCACTCTGTTTGTGTTTATCTTCTAAGAAGTGTTGTATAGTGATTACTCAGTGCTAGTCATATATGTATAACTTGTGGTAATTCCATTGTCGGGATTTTGTGTAGAATACAAGAAGTGGCTTCATATTCACAGAGCAACTATGCTAACATAGCTTTGATGATAAATACCTTAGCTTATCTGTAATCCTTTCGAGTACTATCGTGACCTTGTAAACAGAGAACTTACTTCCACCTTGTTCCCCCATGCTAATTGCTATGCATGGATAACTGGTTTGTATATGTGAGTTGTATAAAGAACAATTGTTTTTGTAGGTTTGTAGTATAAGCTAAACAACCTCTAGTCCAGTATGCTTTTTGCCCTTGGAATTGTATTTCTCGGATAATAGTATCTGATTGTCTATTCTTGGCCTCAGCCCTCCGCTGTCAAATAATCTCAAGTTAATTTTTGACGTGTTTAACCCGGGCACAAAATGGAGCAATGTTACTACAGTGCAACACAACCTAATCGTTGATCACCATCATCGAGGGGGTAATCAAAGGGTTGTTTTCCTATACAAGAGATGCACATCCATCACTGTATAAGGGCTGGAAATGGAACGTTCAAGTAATCCTGATTGGTCACTGGCGTCTTCCCAGATACTTGGAATAGGTGGTTGTATGTAAATCTGAATAACTGAAGTTTTCAGTAGATATTTTGTGTCCATAGCCCCTGGCGTTAGCAACCTAAGGCAACTACGAAAATGTATACGGAGTATTAGGAGTCTTTTTTATTTGTGTGAACCATCAAGTCTAGTCCGAATCCACTTGGGTTCCTCTGGTTAAACTAGGTCAGCTCCCAATCATAGATCTAAAGATCTAAAGTTTTAGATTGTAAGAAAACATCAACAACATTTCAACATTGAAGACTGACAGCAGAGACCTCAAACTTGGCCCTTTTGCATATGTAATAATCTCGTACGTTATTGAATGAATCTGGCTTTTCGTACTTGGATTTCCATCCAAATATATAAAACTCCCCTCAATAAAGCAGTACATATACATTGTTCAACTCATAATTATTGACGAGAACGCCACCATTCTCCTTCTGAGAGGGGGCGCCTTTGTAGTAAAAACTAAGCTACTCGCTCTTATTAACAATGATCATTCCCGATAAATAGGTATCACAAACCTAGATAAGCTCCCACTCTGATTCGAAAGACTTGGATGTATTTGAAATCTCGATTTGTGTAGAGCCCATGGAAGCAGACAATTGATCTCTCTTGCTTTTAGACCATCTCCTGGGGAAAAACGCCTCTTTGATCTTCTTCTGCATGAATCAAGGATGTCATTGTTTACAGTATTATACTTTTGTTTAATCAATGATTCAAACAAGTATATTTGGAAATTAAGATTTTTGTTTAATCAAAGCTCGAACTTTTTTTTTTTCTCTAAAGTTAGAAATGGGGATACCTTGTAAGATTTCGGCATGTTTTCAAGAGTTGATTTAGAAAATTGGTCATCTTTCTCTACCAAGATACAAGATTCTTCAAGCTTTGAACCCCCCTGCAAATTTGCAGCTGCAGTTCTAATTTCATGAGCAAGCCAAGAACTTGATGATATTATACGAATCAATTAGTGTAAATCTACTATCAATCCAGATATATTGTAACAAAGCAATAGTGTCATCAGAATATTATTACTCCGTAGTCCGTACTTGATTGAAGTAACAATTTGTGTGAAAGTGAAACCATGGAATTATTGTTTATTAATCCACGACTTCATAAATCCCTAAGTGCTAACAGCGTCTTAACTTCGTACTCCTATATAAGTAAAAATATGGATAGCATTTGGTTGTAGGGATAGTCAAGTTTTACTGCAATTGCCTTCAAGAGAACCAGGATTTGGCAGACGTCAAGGATTTCACCCCCCCAAAAAAGAACCAATCCCAAAACTGAAAAACCAACCCGATTAACATGAGATACCTGAAAACCCTTTTAAACTGTAAATATCAACCTCAAATGCACATAATCTGAAACACTGAATAGTGTTGAATCACAATTCTATTAAATCACATCTAGGGTAATAAAAAGAACATGCTTATGAGTTATGACCCCTCAACTTGGCAAAATCACTGATCTAAATATTACGAAGTAAATCCACTATGCACAATAGGAGTTGAGAGCTGAATATTTGTTTCAAAGTACCTTGTACTAAGAAAGGAGAATTAACCCAAGAAAAGAACCTAAACCACCACTCCTTTTTCATTTAAGGACCTAAACTTATTCCCGAAGATTAAAAACTGCTATTCCTAACTCTACCTAGCAGTCAGTAGACACTAGACTCACATTATTCCTAACTGCAACAATACACACTCTCTCCAACCATTAGACAGAAAATTGACCAACCGTCCTAGACCACGGAAAGGAACATAGCCGTTAAATCATATGCCAAAGTGTGCAACATGTTAGCATAAATAAAGGTGCTAATAAGAGCGTTGAAGGAGAGGATGACGCATGGATTGAAGGTTTTGCACTAAACAGCCTATAAAGACAATTGTGAGCCATGCACCTCCTTCTCTTTCCTTTATCAAGCTAGTCATGACAATTGAAAGTCATGACACTTAGTTGTCTCTTTCCTTTTGCCTTTCCTATCCACCGGCTAAGAACTTGAACTAGTAAAGGAAAGACAGTTAAAACTAATTTTCCTATCACAACCAGTACATCATGAGTTTAATTGTGAATATAGGCCCTATTTGGCAGGCCATACAAATGCCAAATTAATTCTTCCTCAGCAACACAAGAGAATAAGACATAAGCTATTATTGGTGAGTACCTGGGTTAAACACAGTGAAGTCATTGCCAGCTTCCACAACATTCCCCACATTATCAACGCTGATAGTATCCACATCAGCTTTCACTGCAAATACTGAGTCTGCACCCAAAAAAAAAAAAGCATAAACTACATCACAAAACCACAAAGTCAGCAATGCAAATCTGGCTAACACCAATGAGAGACTTCGTTCACTTTTAGCTACATCCTTGTCTTAACTTCATAAATTTTAAACCTAGTTATCTTCAGCAATTCTAGTAACTAGTCAGTCACTTGCTAATATGGGGCGGAGATACCCAAATTCTGGTCACTGTTTTGTATCTATAACTATCTTAACTGGCCAATCCTATTGGTCCACCGGGCATGTCCTAACTTTTTTATCATTAACAAGAATTGCATGGCAAATTTTATTTCCCTCCCAATATTTCAGATTTTCAGGATTTGAGGCGTTATCCCTTCCGGCATAATAGCTCCGCCCATGCATCGTGTTATGTTCCAACATCATTTGATAACCCCGTGCAAGTAGTCCAGGTATGTGACTTGAATCTTGATGCAAGTAAACGATTATTTAAAATAGGAAGATATTTAGATGCTTACCATATAAAGCTGTAGATATATCCCCAATAGGGGTCTTTTTAGTTTGACTTTGTTTTACAACACTAGCAACCGGAAATCCTTCCTCTATATCCCTAGAGATCTCCACTTCATTTTCATTCCTTTTACTCACTCTTACAGCAGCAGGTTCAATAGCAGCGATGTCCTTACACCCACATAGGGATTCATCTGTTTCATTCTGAGAGTTACTGGAAGTGAAGTCCTTCACAGAATCTTGAAGGGACAGATCAAAGAGTGACTTTAGCGGAAAATCAAACTCTTGCCAATTGTTTAAGTAGTTTTCGACAGTAGTGGATTGATTTGTGACAGAGTCAGCAAACTGGCCTTGAGAATTCTCAGCAGTACACTTATTTGATGCAGCAGAACCATCAGTTTCTTTGCCCATTTGTTCAGATGTATCATCAATAGATTCATTCTCATTATCTAGTTTTTTATTTTTACAGGCTAAAACGTCACCATTATGAGCCCCAGTCAGAAGGGCGTATTTTTCTTCTGCTGAATCTACTGAAGATGAAGCACGCAAATCCTGCATAACTTCTGAGCAGAAATTCTTGACCGTTTCTCCAACAGTCGCCACGTGATCTCCAACAGTCCGCATGTGATCTCCAACATATTTGACTGTATCCTGTATTAAAACAACAACATTAATACAGTGCCTCAGTGGCCCCCAATTGTGGCAGGTTAAGAGGGGATTGACATATGCAGCCTTAGCCTCGTGTTAAAAAAACAGACTGTTTTCAGATGCCCGTAATGAAAATTGTGTTGTATAATGCACCCGCACTTACTACATTACGAATTTACGATACAAGATGCACATATAGTTCTATAAGCCAACTTTCTTTGACAGTATCCAGTACCATGAAATTATAATAACTAAAAACAAAACATCAGCTCCTGAAAAGCAAACTATTCAAAGATGGATAGGCGGAAAGAAAACAATAACTGGTCCATCTTGAAAACCCCTTATGTTAAGTCATATTCCTAAATATTATTCTCTTAAATGAGAGGTAAAAATATTAATGTTGGTTTGTAACTAATATAGTACATCCAGCCAAGAGATTTCCGTAAGTTCAAAGGATGTATACTTTTAAACATCAAAGGAAAATGAAAGTGTTATATCAGATACCTCATAGATAGTCTCGTCCACTTCCACATACAAAGCCTCAAACTTTTGACGCATATGCTCAACCCAAGATACGTTCTTGACATCCATAGTGGCCATAAGCCCCCTCACAGATGTATCAAGTTTTTGGTTTACGCTTATCCTTGATTGACTGACTTTGAAGGGAGAACCACCTTTATCTGCAAGAAAAAAAAAACTATTTGTTAACCTCTTGTAAATCAATGCTGATTGATGATGATATTAGACAACCATTAGAGACTGAGATGCATAGTCATGCATACACATAACATCAAACAGATATTTGCGACAAAACAAAACACCCCAAACTGAAACACACAATTTATTCAACCTATAAAATGTAAGGAAATTTAACCATCCAATATTGTATCCCTACGAGAAGAATCCCAGTAATGCGCTTAGTTTAAAAGGAGTGAAGCATGCTGAGGCAATAAAGGCTTCTGGCAATAAGGCGCAAGGCACACCATGCACACGAGGCGTACAATTTTCCAAACAATTTTTTATTTCCAAAAATAAAATTATCTGTGTAATGATACCATAAACTTGATTATGATTGTAAAGAACTAAAAGCTAGGTATAATAAATAAAAAAGAAGGGTAAAATAAAACAACTTGGAGTAAAAAATAAAATTGCGAAATAGTATGCCTCGTTAATGTCCTCCATAGAAAAATCATATCTTAGGTAGCGTGGGCATTTTGGCTAGTGCATCAATGAGTCTAGCAAGTAATAGGGTAACACTAATAGCAATATAGCATCATCACGAGGGTTGTATCACAAAGTCACAGCAGTTTTCAGGCGAATTGCGATCAACAATAAGAATAGAGAGTAGAAGAATAATAACAAGCTCTAGAAACAATGTTGCAACAAATTCATAACTCTGGAAGCTGGAATTGCAGATTTATGTACTCCGTACTACTTTCCGAACTACTACTAGTTGCTAGTATCAATTATGAGGTATTCGGGTTTATAAAATTGTCGAAAAAGTTTCTATCTTTTGACCAAATATCTCAATCAAGCAACAAATACTACAATTTAAGAAGAGGAGAGACAGACTAGAGAGAGTATAACCATGGGTAGGTCTTGTGTAAGGCTGTTTTACCTCAATATAATTGTAAAACGGATCCAAATACACTCTAATTGGTGGGTAAAACTTAAAAGTGATTACCAAAAGATCCCGTTTTACGATAAATTTATGAAATTCATGATATAGAATTGATTTCAATAAACACGAGTCATACATGGAAATTCAGGAGAATAAAAGTAAAAACCCTTAAACCACAGCAAAACCCAGGAAAAGAAACTGAATAAAACTAAAACAAGATTAATTAATGAGAAGTGATGAAGCTGAGGTTGCAGAACAACTCACATGCTTATAACAGGAAAGTGCCCAGAATTGCAATTGTATTTGTAGAATACGAAATTCAGTAGAAACAAATTGAACAAAAACGTGATATAAAGTGGTGGGCAGACCGAGATTAATCCTATTTCTCCTACGACACCCTCACTCTCAAAATAATTTATTGTTTTTTATTTGAAAAATATACAAGTATTTATGTTTTTTTACAAATTATGACCCACGTATTTGCGTTTTTATAAATAACGCTCAAACTTCAATATAAATTTCCTAATCACCACCATATTTGTACTCCGAGTGTCGTTTTTCTTATTTCCTCACTTACTAAGTGACGATTTACATGAAATTCCAAGACTATCCTCATTGCTTACACCAACATAACATATTGATTCAATACATTTCAGGCTACCCTCGTATAAATTTCATTCTCTAACCCTAAATCCCCAAATTTATAATCTCATCCCCATTTCAAACAATAATTTAGCCTAAAAAGATAACCCTAACTTAATCATATAAATTTTGGTGTTTCTAACGTGTTAACATGTTTCTAATCTGAAATGTGTGTTATGTTTGTGTAAGCAATGAGGGTAGCCTTACAATTTTACGTAAATCGTCACTTAATAAGTCGGGAAATAAGAAAAACCATATTCGGATGAATATACGACGGTGATTGGGAAATATACATTGAAGTTTGAGTGTTATGTGTAAAAACGCAAATACGTGGTGATAATTTGTAAAAAAAAAAATGTGGTAGTTATTCGTAATTTTTCTTTTTTTTTGGTTTGAGGGTGAAAACTCCTAATAATTTATTGTAAAACGTCTTTTTTAGTGGATTGATATTTTTTGTCTATTTATTTTACATGTGATAGTTATAATTGAGTAAAAATACATGAGATTTAACTAATTAGATGAATGAAAGACTAGATGCTGGATCTGAATTGAGTATGCAGACGTGTTGTCCTTCCTTTGCTCTCGCTTTCATTGATTCTACTGGAAAGGAACAACAAACCTAGTCTTGGAGGATTTGCGAGGAAAGCCCCTTCCACACTTAAGTTAGGTTATGCATCTCCATGGCGCCAACCGAATTTCTTGTAGGAATTATTCGTGTCGACCAATAGTAGAGAGATAAAGTGAAATAGCTTAGAGAGTAAAGAAATGATTCTTATCTCCGAAGAGCAATGTTATGTATATAAAACATGTATGTATACGAGTATGGGTGCACACGTGGCAGATTGATGTATTTCATCCAGTACGTCTGACCAATGGTCGGAGGCAGCCAGCTCCCATGCATAGTCAGGTCAGGTATGTTCCTGACGTTGTACAACATTGCCTTTACTGCATATGGAAGGAGTGGTCGGAAGGACCAGATCTGCATGACCAACTCCTATTAGAGGAGCATTGGTATCTCGTCCAGGTAATTACGTGAACCGAAGGTTGAAGACGTCATCAGATGTTCTTTAGTTTCGTTGTGGCATGCGTTCAAAACCTCCCTTGGAGAATTTTTGGTCAATCACCTCACCCAACAACAATACTTGCTTATTTAAGTCAAACCCTGAAATCTTGTGCCAACTTTGAATAAGGAAGGTTATCAAGACTAGGAGGGAGTATAATTTATAATATCACCATCTAAAAATACCGTAAATTTGCGAACTATACTAGTTGCTAAGGGTGGCAGTGGATCTAGGACCCTACCCATATCAGCTGGATCAAACCCTGATGGGGCGGATATAGATCTCATTTTTATGGATCCAATGGATATCGGTTGGATATGGATCTAGAAAAATTTACGTGGATATGGATGTGAATCTTCTCACTAAAATCCAGATCCTACCCAGACCCATATTTTTTATTTTATTTTTAAATTTTTAGATATATAAGAATAGCTAACGTTTACAGAAGTCATGTTTTACTATCTTTTATTCAACTCTCTTTTGTCAGTTTTCTTATATTATAATCATTAACGAATTTACAACATAATTTACATATTCGAGAAAAACCAAATAACTTTTTCATCGTACAAATAATCACTTACGAGGTAATTTATTACTTTATCATGAAAAATATCAACTTATTTTTATATCTATAATTATATTAAACATTCTAATGCGTTTTATGTAATTTTAATAGTGAAAGTACTTTTAGAGGATGAAGAAATTAACGAATTTTTTTGAAAAAGAGCGGACCTATTTAAGACTCAGATCCTACCCATACTGTAATTGATGCGTGTCTAATATACGATGCTTTGCACCTCATTTCACACGCATTTCAGAGCTCAATTGAGTAGTTTATGCTACTATTTCCCTTGTTTCGTGTATTTCTTCCTTTTCGTGTGATTTTGTAGGAATGTGAAGAATTCGGTGGAAAATGGACCAAATCTGTCCCGGAGCGCTTAGCATAGGATTGGACATAAGGAGAATGCTCGAGGAACAAACTTGGCACGCATTTCAGAACTTGAAAGACAAAT